>CAUZXS010002489.1:320000-377500 GCA_963585895.1 Sepioteuthis lessoniana | reverse complement strand
GCGAGGAACTGTCTTGATGCCCATCTTGGTCAAAGAGTCTGTGACAAGGATGGAGTTGTGGACTGGTGCATTGTCCTGGTGGAAATGCCACTGACCCGATTTGAAGAGTACTGGCCTCTTGCGACGGAATCTTTTCCTGAACTCCCTTAAAACCTCAACATAGTAACCCTAATCCTAACCCTTTGGCCAATCAACTCTGGTCTGTTGACTTCCTTACTCCTCTCACACCTCTCATCATCCCTCACAGACTCCCTGCCTTCCTTGAATCTCTTATGCCACTCAAAAACTGATGCTCGATTCATACAATATGGTCAAAAGGCAGTCTGAAGCATTCTATACATTTCTGTGGCATTTCTTCCAAGGTTAAAACAATTTTATTGCATATCGTTCTTCTAAACTGTTCTCACGTCCAGATTACATTCAGCAGTGACAATCAGGCTTTAGTAGGGTGTATTCCAATTACTGCTGTAGCTGTTCATTTGAACCTGAAATCATGGCCAGTCATCTCATAAGATGTATAGCAATAACATACTAAAATTTCAAGAGTTTATGACAATTTTAAATGCCTTTATAAAAAAAAGTCTGGAAAGTTATTGAATTCACTACGTATATATAACGAAACTGGTTTTCAGGGATTATTTTTCTTTCAAAGAAAGCTGAATAAAATATAGAGAAATAATTAGACTCTGAAATAAATAGATAGATAAATAGATAAATAATTAGATAAATAAATACACAAAGAAAGAAAGAAAGAAGTGCGCTGGTTTTTATTTGTTTGTTGTTTTTTAATGGTAAATCAACCGTCCTTGTAGAGGAACAGCGAAGGTCCAATTTAATCCATTGGTTGGGGGGGGGTGAATAATGGGGTTCATAGAACGTTATTAGTCCGAAAAAAAAATAGTTATATCATGAATAGAGTTTGAACTTGCTTACAACGATTTCACCGTCCGGCACATTAACCAAAGGGATTTTCCCCAGAAAGAAAGATGTGAAAGTCCTTTTATCCGTCGTTCGACGATACAATTAATTTCAAAAAACGTTCGCTCTTTCTATTTCATCGTTTCTTTCTCTGTAAAGAAAACGAAAAGGAAACAAAGTAAAAAAAAATAAATAAATAAATAAAAAATAAATAAATAGATAAATAAGATAAAATAAAAAATAAAAACAAAACAAATTTAGCCCTCAGTTATTTTTTTATCATGAGAGAACTTTGACAAATATATGTGAATTTTTCGAATGTTAGAAAAAAACCCTTCTTAGTTAGCTAGGGCTGCAGAATACACAGACTGCTTCTCTGCAGAGGGTTAAGACTTCCCCAACGAGTGTCCTGTATATGAGATTATACAATCTAATATTAAGGCTCCAATAATGTTAGAGCTTTGGGGAATACGGAGTACCTCTTTATTGCCATCACTCCTAGGATCACTCGGTCCCGGAGTGGTAGCACCAAATAGGGTCCTATTCGAGTGTGTGTGAACAACCCCCCCCAAAAAAAACAGTTCTTATGCTAAAATGAATTGTTTGAAATAAAACTGTTTATATGTATAAAAATGGATTTGGCATTAAATAACCGACAAAGGTTGATATGCCTTAAAACCAAACCAAATCAAAACTTAGCCCTCAAATATTTTTTTATCATGAGAGAATATTGACAAATATATTTGAATTTTTTGAATGTTAGAAAAAAAAACACCCTTCTCTATTTGGTTTTATTACACACTTAATAGACTTTAAATTTCGTTTCAAACAAAAATCCAACAAGCACGATAGACTTGGCATCTGGCAAGACAGAAAATCATTTGCATTACCCCCGGGTCTTTGTTGAATATCTTTGATTCTTTTGTCTTCTAGAATCTTCTTTTCGGCGAATAATAATTCAGATCTATTTACCGCCCAAGGTTAATCGCAAAATGATAAAAAGGAAAAATGATTTTTTTTCAAATTAAAGAAAAATAATTAAATAAACAAATGAATAACAATAGTCTTTTTCTTTGCATAAACACGCTTATCTACATTGTATCCGCATTCATGCATGAATGTTGCGCAACGGTTATCAGCATAGAAAATGAACGCAGCAACCTCTGTTTGAATCTTGAGCAAGTATCAACGTACTTATTCCAGTGATCTTTCTACTGGTCGAAGCACCTCTGAAAATCTTCAGCGTTGTAAGTCTCATATGTCCTTAAAACTTACCCATAGTGTACATTTTATGTTTAGAAAATAAGAGAAAGTTGTACACAGGACTAGGTCTGGTGAGATATAGGAGGTACTGCACAACTCTGAGTTTTGCAGGAAAAAAAAAAGAAAAAAGAAAAAAAAATGAATAAAGAAAAAAATGAAAATAAAAATAAAAATGGTAAAGAAGAACTAAATTTAAAAAGAAAAAAAAACAGTAAAAGAATAAGAAAAAAGAAAAAAGAAAAGAAAACATTTAGAAAGAAAAGAAAAAACATATAAAAAGCAACAAAACAAACTTGAAAAAAATCTTTAATTACAATTATTTAATTGGTGGATTTTCCAGACAAAGCCTCGTTTTAGAAATAGCCGATAATCGGTTTCGGTTTGCTTTGTTTAATGGCATATCAATCTTTGTAGGTTATGTAATGCTAAAGCCATTCTTGTCGAAAAAAACAGTACTAGTGCTATTTAAATCATAACTGGAGGGAATAAGAGTACGAACCATACCATTCCCAAAGGAATTAGTCTAAAAGTGAACATGACAGCAAGACTGGAGTTCGAACTCGCTTACTACAATGATGCGGTCTAGCAAGTCAGCAACTACATCACGGGGATTCCCCCTGGCTCCTTATCGTTTAGATAAAACAATAGTAAGCATCAAAACAATATATCCATTTGTTGCGTTTCTAAAACTATGAACCGCCAATCGGCGTTGACAGCGTAAAGAAAATCACGTAAAAAGATAGAGAGAAAAAAAATAATTGAATTAAAACTAATTTGGAAGAAGTAAATATGTTTCTTTTACAAAACTGTTCGTTATAAAGATGTAGTGATCTACGAGACACATGTTCAGAGTCAGTGAAAGAAAACACAATTGATATACTTCACACAACAAACATTACGGAATTAACTCATTCAGCAGATGTTCGTCTAATTATTATTATTTTAGTCTTTTGAGAGTTTTTTTTACACCAGCGTTACCTGATGGTTTTTCACTGGAGTCTGAGTGATAGCAAGTCCCTTCATGCTTTGGGGAATGAGGAACTCTTTATTTCCATCGCTCCTAGGTCCACTTTGACCTGGAGTGGTAGCACCAAATAGGGTCCTATTCTAATGTGTGTAAACAAAAAAACAGTACTTATGCTAAACTGAATTGTTTGAAATAGAACTGTCTATATGCATTAAAATGGATTTGGCATTAAATAACCTATAATGGTTGATATGCCTTAAAACCAACCAAAACTTAGCCCTTAGACATTTTTTATCATAAGAAAATATTGACTCTCCAGGACTCTTTTTAGTATTAAGGCCGATCTCAGCAATATTGTAGTTTGGATGGTTTCCACTTGCCCTCATATTTCCAAGTCCTCCAGTTCCTGCACCAATTCTTTGCAGACAGTACTGAGCACGCAAATTACAATTGATATCACCGCCATTATCATGTTTCATAGCTTTTTTAAATTCTCTAGCAAGGTCTTCCAACTTATCCCTCTTTTCGCTTTCTTTAAGTTTAAGCATGTAGTCAGCTAGAACGGCAAAGGTCTACTCATTTGCAGGTTCTCTTTTTTTCTTTTTTTTTTTTTATTATCACTAGGTGTGGTCGTCTGGCCAAGATTAGGTAATCCATTTGTATCTTAAAATCCCTGAGAAGTTTGTACGTCTCATTTTCTGGGACGGATTCCGGGTTGCGCAAATACCATTTGTTCATACGGTCAAACTTAAACTTCTTGCACAATTACCATGTGGATAACCTTCCCCTATCAGTCGTTTCTAGTCTTATACTTTCTTTGCGCTAATTTAAAGTATCCGCTTATTATGGGATTAATCGTTTCGTCTCTACCACCTGATAATCTACACCTGCTATTTTGTTGCGACTTGTCAATTTTGCCTTTAAGTCCTTATGGCGATGTTTTGTGCTTCTATCAGAAGTGATTCCGTTTCTCTTATAACGTTTCCTTTTCTTAGCCATGTCCAAGTTTTCTCGTGTGAGATTTCGTTTGTCGCTTGAAATGTCTATTCAGTTGTTTCTCTTCCCATTTTTGTTTCCTGTTTATTTTTCTTCTGTTGATGTCTGTGTTGTCTTTAGTGTTTCTATTCGCTGAAATCAGTCTTCACCCGTCCTTTTTTTATGTGGTCTTCGAGTCGTGTTATCGATGAATCGACGTAATCTTCAGTACTGGCAAGTCTTCTTCCTTCTTTTCTTGACACAAAGAGTTCGGCTACGTCATCTCAGGGATGTAAGGCCTTATGCATCGTCGTGAGTTTTCTTGTTCCCTTGTGCATTTGTTTAAACCCTCTCTGGTCTACTTTAAGAAGGATCTCGAGTATCTTGCGAAAAGGCAGACCAGATGTTTATCCCTTTGATGAGATTTCTGCAATGTAGTTCGGTTTCGAATTGTTTTTTCATTCTTCTGAAGTATTCTTTTTTTTATTTTTTTTCAGGTTTTTCTTTCATATCCATTTATTTTATAGTGTTCGCTTCCAATATTCACAAATGTTTGTAATTTTACTTTCCCGCTGCGGTTATTTAGCAGTAAATAAACTAATAACAGATAAGACAGAAAAATATTTTTCCTTAATAGCTGAACATTCTGGATTCCTTAAATAAGATATATTAGATCTGAATCAATGGAAGAACTTTTTTCAATGAAGAGAAAAATGTTATAGAGCAATACTGAATTAAAGGGAAAAAAATATGGAATCGTTTGACAAAAATTAGAATTAATACTGTGTCTCCTTTCTTTATGCTTTTATTATAATCCTAATTCTTTCAGGCATGAACTTCAATTATTCAGTGCAATATTTTGCATTTCGAGAAAGAATAAGATTTTTTCGTCTCCTCTGTTATTTGTTTATTTACAGCTAAATAAAAAACAAAACAAATGAAAACTGGTGGGGTAATTGGATGATAGGGAAGGAAGAAGAGAGAGAGTGAGTGAGTCAAAGAGAGAGAGAGAGAGTGAGTCGAAGAGAGAGAGAGAGTGAGTCGAAGAGAGAGATAGAGAGTCAAAGAGAGAGAGAGTCAAAGAGAGAGAGAGCGAGAGTCAAAGAGAGAGAGAGAGAGTCAAAGAGAGAGAGAGAGAGCGAGAGTCAAAGAGAGAGAGAGAATGAGTCAAAGAGAGAGAGAGAGAGTCAAAGAGAGAGAGAGAGAATGAGTCAAAGAGAGAGAGAGAGAGAGTGACTCAAAGAGAGAGCAAAGAGAGAGTCAAAGAGAGAGAGAGTGAGTGAGTCAAAGAGAGAGAGTGAGTGAGTCAAAGAGAGAGAGAGTGAGTCAAAGAGAGAGAGAGAATGAGTCAAAGAGAGAGAGAGAGAGTCAAAGAGAGAGAGAGAGAGTGACTCAAAGAGAGAGAGAGAGAGAGAGAGTGTGAGTGTGTCAGAGAAATTATCGCTCTCAGCGCGACTTGATGATGAAGATGAAGTGAACATCCTTAAAATGTACAAATTCCATAATTTTCGCTAAAGGTAAATATGTAGAAATAATAATTTTAAAAAATTAGATTTTTCAGAACTGAATTATCTTTATTGTATTATTATTGTAAATAGATTTTGTATTAGTGATCCATTCAATGTGTAAGGTTTGGTTTGGCTTGGTTTCTTTGTTTAATGTCATATCAACCTTCATCAACCTTTATGCATGGCTAAGGGGAGAAATTGATAGATTCATTCCTTTCCCAGGGGCATTACCGTGAAGGGAATTGCAAACAGTCTTACCTAGGATTTGAAACTTGAGCCACCGATTGCATTTCCTACGACTTTTACCATTCACACTAAACACGCTTCCATAAAAAGACAAAATATAGGTTAGATTTAGCACAAGATCATAAGTAACTGACCTTTAAGAATATATTCTCTCAAAACATATCAATGATGTATATGATGTAATTTTGCCGACAATGTCAGAAAAAGATCCATTTTTTAATACATGTACTATACAAACTTATTTACTTGTTATCTAAACAATAAAAAAAAACTTTAAAAATCTATCACTAACCTGGAATACTAAAATCATTGTTTATCTTTAGGAATTTACATGCTACTCCTAATTAAAAAACATCCGAAAAGCCTTCAATTTTAGAATAAATGACTACTGATCCAAAATTGGTTGGTTGGATGTGTTTTATGGCATATCAACCTTTGTAGGTTATTTAATGCCAAATCCTGTTTATATATATATATATATATATATACAATTTTTATATAAAAAATAAAAATCGAAAAATTACTTCTAAGGTGTCATTATAAATTTATTTCTGGTCGTGATGACCATCATCAGATGTTGCAGGAAAAAAAATTATTCGAGTGTTCTTATATTGCTTCCGGCGAGGATTGAATTTGAAAAAAATTAAATCATTTTTTTACATATTTTTTAATCAAGAAAAATTTTTTACGGTGGAGATATTATATCTATTATTTCTTATTTATACAATATTCATACATTCCTTTAAAAAAACAAAAACAAAAACATTATCCCTATCTTAAATACTACTGAAAATTAAATAAACAATTTCGAAAAAATCAAATAGTGGCATGCGACTTATTTAAAATATTGGATAAAGTATGCATTCATACTTCCTTTGAAACTATTATATTTTATAAAAATTGAATAAAATATTTCGTGTTATCAGGAAAAAATAATTCAATGCTGATATTAATTTACAAAAGTTTATTTCTGATTATTAAAACTATCGTAAAACTTCGAGTGATTTATATAAGGAAGGAAATAACATATCTAATTTTAAGTTAATCGTAATAAGCAAAAAATTAATATTTAAAAGATACTTTATCAATGTAACAAATATTTCCAAATTTATAATATAAATAAATTAGATATTAGTTTCTTAAATTTTTGTTTACTTATAGAAAAACGGTGAAATAAAAACGGTGTAATACAGGGACAGTTCCTTCTTGTTATAAGGCTATGTTAATCTTTTTACCAATTATATATAATTTTTTAATTTTTCATTCTTCTAAGTATTGCTATGTGTAATGTAAACAGAAGCCAGAATCAACTTATAGGTAAGCTTTATGCAACTTTGATAGGATTTTTAAAACACATAGCAAAATAATACTCTTGCTTATATCCGAAACGAAAGTCGTTTGTTACGACTATTCCATAATTACAAAGGGTGATTGGTATCGAGTACTTTTCACACAACAATATTTAATACTAATTTTTTCAATTTAACATTAGTCACACACACACACACACACACACACACACACACACACATATATATATATATATATATATATTAAATATGATCTGTAAATAGTTTATTGGTAACCTTTTTAAACGAGCCAGAGCTTATTTGTTTGCCCTCAGTTAAATGGTCCCAAGCATTGCTATTTAGCGCTAATAATTCTACTCAACATTATTCATTCATCTGCACACAGCTAAATTATTCTAAGCATTGTTAGGTCATACTCATAATTCAATTTAACATTTGACACACACACACACACACACATATATTTGTGTGTGTGATTTGTAGACGAATAGCTTGTTGGTAACATTTTTAAACGAAATTTAAATGGTTTCAAGTATTGCTTTTTTTTTCAAGTATTGCTATTCTATTCATTATTGCTCATTCATTTGCACACAGTTAAATAGTTCCAAGTATTGCTAGGTAATAATTATAATCCAATTTAACATTTTGTCATTTGTTTAAACGCAGAAAATGGCTTCAAGTATAGAAAAAATAAAACAATATTTCTATTTGACCCATAAATGGGACCCAAACTGTTTCTACCATTCGGGGTCAGAGTTATGGCAATGAAGGGTCAGTTCATATTCCATAAACTCCATGATTTGAGCTTGACCCTCGGAAGTAGGTGTATGTCATACTCGGAATACTCAGGGCTTACTACTCAGCCGAGATGCAGTCAGCGTATTTTACAGTCCCAACCGACTGGCCTGGGATACAGAATTAAATCGTTGAATCATAATAAACCTCGCTCGGTACAACAATATTTTCGTCAAATAGACATTGACTTTAACAGAGACTCTAAATTCCCTTGAATAGAGAAGATTGAGAAAAAAATCAAAGATTACGATAAAACGAGACGATAGATGGATTATTACGTTTAGAAACTCTGACAAGCCAAAAAGAATTAAAAAAAAATTAAATCCCTCCAAAAGTCTTATGTAATTTACAAAGCGCTTTGCTTTGATGTGGCACAAGGCCGAATGAATGGGGCGCCTAATGAGACTCGAACTCACTCGTGTAGGTCTGCTAGTCTAGCTTGCTAACCGTTACACCACCAGAGGTGCACCCTCCAAAAGTCTTATATTCACATTATTCATCAAATTTTGTATTTAGAAATATCAAAGTACCTCCTAGACTGGTAGCTTAACCAATGGCAAAGAACATGGATTCCTGTTTACCCATAAACGTAGGGAAAATAGATGGATCCATGTCTCTCTCAAAGGTTTTATCACTATGAAAAACGAAAACAACCAGAATTTGAACTCGCGTCACCGATTCAATTTCCTACGATGATATTCGCGACGCTAAGTACGTCTCTTAAGAATTATTTGTTTAGTGATAAATATGTTGTATTAGTTATGTTGTATTAGTTATGTTTGTTTTTCTCCTTTTCGGACATTGCCCATATTTCCAAATCTGAGTAAAAATGGCTAAAAAGGATGTCATTTGATGTCCATTAGAAAGAGAAGGAAAAGAGGAAAGTGAAGGAAAAGAGGAAGGAGAAGGAAAAGTAGTGGGAAAAAGAAAAGAGGGCAGAGAACGAAAAGAAGTAGTGGAAGGAAAAGAGAAAAGAGAAGGAAAAAAAGGAAAGAAATTGAGGAGAGAAAAGAGGAGAGAGAAGAAAAAGTGGAAGGAGAGAAAAGGCGGAAGGAGAAGGAAAAGAAGAGAAAAAAGAGGGAAGAAAAGAGGAAGGAGGAGGAAAAGAAAAGAAAAAGAGGGAGAAGGAGAAAAGGAAGGAGGAGGGAAAAAGAATAAGAAAAATGTATAAAAAAAAACCTAAAATTCAAGGGGGATAATCAGGTAAAAAAAAAACAGTGAAGAAGAAAAAGAAGGAAAGAAAAAGAAAATAATTTTGTAAAATGAGAGAAAATTTAATTTGGCGAAGAGGAAGAAAATACTTTTAAAATGAAGAAAGAATTAAGAGAGAAAGACAGAGAGAAATAGGCTTTTGAAATAGAAATAAATATAAGAAGAAAAGTATAACATGTTTGAAAAGAAAGAAAGAAAGAAAGAAAGAAAGAAAGAAAGAAAGAAAGAAAAAAAGAAAAAGTAAAATGTAAACGTAAGAAAAAATAAACAGAAGTAAATTAAGAAAAAAAGGATATAAAAAACCGAGAATGTGAAGAAAATATCGAATGAAGATGAAAAAGAAAGAAAGAAAGAAAGAAAGAAAGAAGGTCGAAGAGAAAAGAAAAAGAGAAAGAAAGAGAGAAAGAAATAGACAAACAGAAATGGACGGGGAGAAAAAGAAAGTAAAAGTAAGGAAAACTCAACAGAAAGAAAGAAAGAAAGAAAGAAAGAAAAACAGTTGAAGAGAAAAGAAAGAAAGAAAGAATAAGAGAAAGAAATGGACAAACAAATTTGGACGGGGAGAAAAAGAAAGTAAAAGAAGAAAGGAAAACTCAAAAGAAAGAAAGAAAGAAATGGACGAAGAAAAAAGAGAGAAAGGAAGAGGAGAAAAGAAAAGCAAATGAAAAAAGAAAGAAAAGAAAAGAAAAAAAAAGGAAAAGGCCAATTTTTTGTAAGGTTAAAATGATCGTGTGAGTAGCCGGAAGATAAATGTTGTAAGAGACACGAACGGGTGGGAGGGTTAAGTGAATTAAGTGTTTACCATCGCTATCACGTGACCCGTAACTCTATGACACCCTACTCATAACCTGCGGCTCACCGGTCATGCCACACACAGAGTCGCCAACACGCGCACACACACACACACACACACACACACACACACAAACACACACACACACACACACACACACACATACACAATGCATACATACGCATGTACATAAATAAACTCACCCTTGAAAGAGGCTTATCTTTACATAAAATGCCGGATAAATAATTCCAGTTAAAACACACACACACACACACACACACACACACACACATATATATATATATATATATGGACGAGAGGCTGGAAAGTTGTCAGTCCAACCAAGAAGGAAATAGTATTCCTGGCGCATTGCTTTTCAAGTTTGCTTTAGCCTTCGATAAAAGAAGAAAAAATCAACAAAGATAGAAAATGCCATTGCCGAGAACTCAGCAAGTCTCTTATATATTTTCTATTCAACTATATATATATATGTGTGTGTGTGTGTGTGTGTGTGTGTGTGTGGATGTAAATAATGGTGTAAACTTCGGCAATAGAGAAAAGCAATATTGCAAAGTAATCCAAGCAGAAGGAGAGATTTATTGAGAAACAAAGTCGACACTATAGCGTTTCGGTTCTAATGAACCATCATCAGGGCTGTGAGGGAGGATATTAGTGATGTTAAATCAACAATGGATCTTTAGAAAAATTCATCGTTGATTAAACATCACTAATGTCATCCCTCCCATTCCAGATGATAGTTCATTAGAACCGAAACGTTATAGCGTCGACTTTGTCTCTCAATAAATCTCTCCAACTTGGATTACCCTGCTATCATCTATCTATCTATCTATCTATCTATATTAACGTTTATCAAAAGTTGTTTGTTTGGTACTTATTTATAGAAAACACTATATATATATATATATACATATATAATTTCTCTCTTCAAGACACACTGAAAGTGCGGTGTTACCTGAATCACTGTTTTGCCATCTGTCCCTATCAGCTATTGCTCCTGATAGGTCTTTTAGACAACATCCTGTGTCTGTACAGAGCTGATATGTATAAGTCTTTGCTGGTCTACCAACACTGGCTATCCATGTGTAGGAGTCTGACAATGAACGTCGCTTATGAGTTCATCCTTGCTTCTCCAGCAATGACCCACATGTTTTCGTCTTACTTGAGTGTTTTGTGAGATGTTGTGCGATGGGAGGCAGTTGGCTATACAACAACTGCTATGTGGAGTGTTGTTTTCAGGAATTGTTCAGAAGAGCGCGCAGCATTCTTGTGTTGTTCCAATCAAGCTTTTTCTTCTTGCGTTTTGCTTGTATCAATGTGGTGCATCCATATAGTATCTTGAACACAGCCACTCCTTTCGAGGAATCTCGTTTTCTTTTATCGAATCGGTTAGGTTTCCATGTAACCGATTATACTTCAATAGCATCATACGTCTTCGCTAGGTGTAGGTTGGCTTCATTTTGGTAGATGAGGTCTTGCTGCCAAGATATGAGAACTGGTTTACTAATTTTAGAGGATTGCCTCTTAGGGGTGGAGATGACCCCTTTTTGTTTAAAATACACGTACTCTATCTTATTTGCATTCACGTAAAGGCCAATGCCTCCTGTTACTTGCTCTTGGCTATGTTGTAAGGATTCTTCCTGTCATCTGAATAATCTGCGTCTGTTAAAGATTTTGCAAGATATCGTCTGCTTATCGCCTTTTTCACTGTTAAACTATTTTCTTTCATTAGATCTGTTGACGTTTGAAGTACGTAGTCTTCGTAAAGAATAAAGAAATATTGAGCTAATATATCTTCGAGCGACCATATCGAAGAATTGTGTCATTCCATATATATATATATATATATATATATATATATCGAAGAATTCTGTGTCATTCTATATATATATATATATATAGTATTGCCCATAAATAAATACAAAATGAATACTCTTTATATAAACAAATAAAGCCAAAGATACTAGGATTATATTATTTTTACAGTAGCATTATACAAACAAAACGGATATTGTTAGGTATTGTTTATTGCTAAACTCTTCAGCATTAAAATTTTAATTAAAAATAGAAATACAATACGCAGAAGTTCAAACAATTTTGAAATGTTCTGAAATAGAAAATAGAATAACGTCGACTATAAAACAACTCTGAATTGAAAGACAGCGTACTGTCAGAATGGAATGCTGTCGAATTTGGCTATAAATGATACCTAATTATGTCTTTTTTGATTGCTTAATGATCCAGTAGAAATAATAAAATCCTGGTATAATGCAAATATAAACTGGTTCATTGGCATAATGGTTACAATGTTCTCGAAAGGTCCGGGAGACCTGGGTTCAATCCCAGGTCGAGTCATACCAAAGACTCAAAAAAGGGTACTTGATACCTCCATAATTAACATTCTGCATTATAAGGTACGGATAAAGGGTAAGTGGACCAATCCTGAGAAAGGAGTAGCACCCTCCCCTACACCTCGGTATAGTAGCTATTGAAAAGGGAGACTTCGGGTTGCCCTTGACGTTAGGCCAACTTTACTTGACTTATATGCATAAGAATATTGAATAGGATATTGTTCACGTCTCTCTTGCTAAATACAACTTCAGTCTCGTTACTTTTCGAATACAGCTCCCTTGCAACTTCATCTGTCCCATAATGAATGTTACGTTTACGACACGAAATGTTTAGAGACGTGTACCAGATATAGTGGGAGAAAGTTTCATTCATTGTTTGCTTCTGTCTTGATAAATAGAGCTTTAATCTCGATCCTTTTTGAACCCGGCTTGTATAGTGCTACATCTGTCCCAAAATGGATGTTACATTGAGTATAAGAAATGTATACAAAAATCAACAAATCTAATTGGACGAAAATAGTTTATTTGATTGTTTTATTCTGTTTTAGCAAAACCATCTCATGTAATACCAGCTGTACCCCATAATTAGTGGTACAATTAGTCAAAGAAATGTATATAGGAATGTACCATCAATTATGGGACAAAAACTGTTTTCATTCATAATTCATTTCTTTTTTGGTAAATACAGCGTCTGTTTTGATACTGCTTGAACATAACTAGTATGAATATAGGATTCTCTCTTTCTCCCCCCCGTCTCTCTCTCTCTCTCATTCTCTGTCTCTCTATCTTTCTGTCTTTTTGTATGTGTGTGTGTGTTTTAAACATATATATATATATATGTATATAAGTTTATATGTATGTAAATATAAATGAACGTTGGGGGGCGCGGGTACATTCTTTGTGAGTGCTCTCTCTCTCTCTCTCTCTCTCTCTCTCTCTCTCTCTCTCTTTCTGTCTTTTTGTATGTGTGTGTGTGTTTTAAGCATATATATATATATATATATATGAATTTATATGTATGTAAATATGAATGAACGTTCGGGTGCGCGGGTACGTTCTTTGTGAGTGCTCTCTCTCTCTCTCTCTCTCTCTCTCTCTCTCTCTCTCTCTCTCTTTCTTAATATATACACACGTGTGTGTGTTTGTGTGTGTGTTTGTTAGCCTATATATATATATATATATACAAGTTTATATGTATGAGTGAACGTGGGGTTTGAGTGTACGTTCTTTGAGAGTGCTCTCTCTCTCTCTCTTTCTCTCTCTTTCTCTCCCTGGTGATGTACTGTCGTGTCAGTTGGGCTCCTTGATGTGCTATCGTGCTGAGAATAATTCATTTAACTCTCACCTGTTTCCAGCGGCAAAGGACATAATGGGATTTTTGTTGGCGTTGACCGTGAGTCCCTGTCTTGTCAGTCCCGGTCGGAATCATTAGTGATGTCGATACCATTCTCCTTCCTCTTCCATCCTCTGACACGGCTTGGCTGGTCTTTATCGATGGT
Organism: Sepioteuthis lessoniana; assembly: GCA_963585895.1. Classification (NCBI taxonomy): domain Eukaryota; kingdom Metazoa; phylum Mollusca; class Cephalopoda; order Myopsida; family Loliginidae; genus Sepioteuthis; species Sepioteuthis lessoniana. The sequence continues at coordinate 363,645 of CAUZXS010002489.1, read as the reverse complement.
GGCCCGGCTGGGTGGTCTCTCCACCCCGGAGGTAAGGACGCACAGATACACGCACACAAAAACAGTCGTCTCTCTCTCTCTCTCTCTCTCTCTCTCACACACACACACACACACACACACACACACATACACGGATAAGCCAATGGATGCTCGTAAGCGCACAATGTGATGGTGTTTTAAGAGTTTGACGAATACGCTGAAAGATAAACATTGGTTTACAAGGATTTGCGTAATACGTATTTCACCCGAAAAAATATTTGATGTTTGTCACGGAGTTCTTTCTTGAAACCTACAGACTGAATATATGGTTTTAAAAAAGCCCGTTTTTGCAGGAAACTGTTGCACTGAACTAATAGCTAAATAATATCAACAACCACACTCAAAACTTTAATCATAGTATATCTACCTCTCAATAAATTTTACACTTGACCAAGGGTCTCAAACTCAAGAACTCGACAGACAGACAGACAGAAAGACAGAATTGAGATGATGGCTGGTTGGTTTGGTTTTATGATATATTAACCATTGTAGGTTATTTAATACCAAATCCTCTTTATACATACATACATACATACATGGAAGTAAATAATGGAAAAATTCAGTTTAGCATAAATAAACTGTTTAGTTCTATTTGACCCATAGATAGAACCCTGTTAGTGGACCTGTGAACGATGGGAATAAAGGTGTACTCCGCATTCCCCAAAATTCTAGCATTACTTACTGGAGACTCACCATCAGATTGTTTAATTTTCTGTCTTGGACACTCATTGGAGAAGTATTTCCCCTCTGTAGAGATACAGTCGGTGTATTCTACAGCTGATTGGGCCAGTGATAACGCAGAGTTTGCTGATAAAGAGTCATGGAGATTTTTCAGTGACTGTTTTTCTTTTTCCTCATCAATAGATTCCAGTGTTAGAGAAGAGGCTGGTTGATTGTTATCTGAGCTCCTGTCACTGATCTAACTTGGTATTCTTCGAAGAAAGAAGAAAACACTCTAACCGGTCAGAAAAAAAAGTTTTTGCTCAAGCTTTTAAACTTTAAGTTTAAACTTCGTATAAATCAAACTCTGTCTTTAAATCTTAATCATAGTTTCAATTTTAAACTTACTTATTTCTGCTTTTTAAAAACAATTCCCACCCAGTTTGATACTTTTTGTGTGCGTTTTTATATTCTCTCTTCAAAACAGGCCAGTAGAAGAAAGAATAAAAAAAAAGGTAGCAAAACAATTTTACAACGACGAACATTTGAACTTTTTATACAATATTCAGCCACCATTTAAAATAATAAATTCTTCTATTTGTTAAGTTTGAAAATTGAATGGAAGTCTTAATTTTACTTAAACATTAAGTTGTGAGAATATTTTAAATGGAGGGGGACATTTAGTTGTTAAAAGCATTCAATAAAAATAGGTAAAATGAGTGTTTCTATCTTGACATTCTTCTACAAGGTGGTCATAATTTTTGAACTTTTTTTTTCAAATTTTAATGCTTTTTATGTTTTTACACACACACACACACACACACACACACACACACACACACACACACACACACACTTTCTCTCTCTCTCTCTCTCTCTCTCTCTCTCTCTCTCTCTCGCCGAAACAGACAAGTAGAATTAGAAATAAACTGTAATAAACACTTCAACACGGAAGAACATTTTAACAATTAATACAATATTCGGCAACCGTATAAAATATTGTCATCTTCTCTTAATAAAATAAAATGGGATTTCTTCCGAGCTGTGGCTATGTCAGTACTACTGTGTGGATGCACCACATGGATGCTAATGAAACGCATGGAGAAAAAGCTACACAAGAATGTTACGTGTTATTTGGAATGAATCCTGGAAACAAATTCTGGCCAGCATAGAAGGATGAAAATAACAATAGTTGGATGTACATCTTTCTCGAGAGCCTGGTCCAGGATTTGAACTTTGGTCTCCGTGTTCATGTTCACCTATAACGACCGTTGCACTACGAGCGCTTCCTTGCGCATTTAACAATATGTTAGGTATGTGAACTAGTACGAAAATGTAAAAAGTAAAGTAAAGTTCACGACTTTAGTCGAGGGTGATCCGAAGGCTCCCTTTTCAATAGCTACTACACCGATGTGTAGGGGAGGGTGCTACTCCTTGCCCAAGATTCCTCCACTTTACCCTTGATACGTACCTTATATTGCTGAGTGTTAAACAAGGAGGTATCAAGTACCATTTTTTTTGTCTTTGGTGTGACTCGACCTGGGATTGGACCCCTGTCTCTCGGACCATACTCTACTCCTTAGGCCAAAGGGAACAAATTTTCCGTTTGAGATTTTTCTTTAATTCCTTTTTCACTAGAGATAAAACTCCTCATTTGATTGTATTTCCCGGGTAAATTGCAATAAATTGTGCGATAGATATTATTAAAACACATTATACATATACATATACATATGCATGCACATCTGTATGCAGAACATAACGACACAATAATAACGAGCGACACGGAAGAATATACCTCTCACTCTATTTGAAAGGTTTGTGTGTGAGAGGGAGTTGGAGACTGAACAGAACTGCAACATATTGACCCTCACTCTATTGGCTATAACCGCGTTTCTTTCCCGTTTTCCTGGGCTGCTCCACCGGAGGCCTGGGGTCCCATTCTGCTGGCTTTCTCTACTGCATCTTGTCACCAACGGGTCTGGTCTCCAAACTAACTGATCTCCAAAACTGCAACTGCTCAATCGGGGGGCTCAGGGCCTACTCTGCTAGGTGTTGGCTTTCTCTACCGCATCTTGTCTCCAACTAACTGACTTCCTGTCTTCCCCGAGTTATATAATAGTTCTCGCCCACCTTCTTCTTGTGGGTGACACAATTGCACTCATTTAACCCATCCACGGTCAAGGTTATAATTCTGATATTCCTCGACCGGATGCACCTGTTATTTGCAAAGGTGCATTTCCTATTTTGACAGCCCGGCCGGGTCGTAGGTCAATATACAACAATAGTTTCAGTTTATTTAACAATCCGCTTTCAAACATTTTAATTATTTTCTACTTGTGCGTATTAACTGTCATCTCTGGTATACCTTCCCCATGTCAATATGAGTTGACTGGTGTGCGTCTTCATTTTTTTGTCATTTTAACTACATCTTTCATGCCACTATGAGTTGTCAAATTTCCCCTTTCTCATGTTATGAATAAGAATTCCTTGCGTTGTGCGAGTTGATTTTCTATAATTTTAATCACCGTTCAACCACAAAAGATTAAAAAAAAAAGCCGACGAAGATTTCACGAAGATTGATTTGTCATTGTACAATGAAACCAAACAAACGACCTTTAAAATATTTTTTAGATATATACAATTGGATTATTTCTACTTTTCTGCTTTTGATTTTGAAGTGAAAGAAAATGAAATATTGGATTATATTCCACCCTTATCTAGTGAGAAATTATATTCCTCCCTTATCTAGAGAGAAATTATATTCCACCCGCATCTAGAGAGAAATTATATTCCGCCCTTATCTCGAGAGAAATTATATTCCACCCTTATCTAGAGAGAAATTATGTTCCACACTTATCTAGAGAGAAATTATATTCCACCTTTATACAGAGGGAAATTATATTCCACCCTTATCTAGAGGGAAATTATATTCCACCCTTATCTTGAGGGAAATTATATTCCACCCTTATCTAGAGGGAAATTATATTCCACCCTTATCTTGAGGGAAATTATATTCCACCCTTATCTTGAGGGAAATTATATTCCACCCTTATCTAGAGGGAAATTATTTTCCACCCTTATCAAGAGACAAATTATATTCCACCCTTATCAAGAGAGAAATTATATTCCACCCTAGTCTACAGAGAATTTATATTCTTCCTTTTTGTAGTAAGAAATTATATTCCATCCTTATCGAGAAAAAATTTATATTCTACCCTCATCTAGTGAGAAATTATATTCCACCCTGATCTAGAGAGAAATTATATTCCTCCCTGATCTAGAGAGAAATTATATTCCACCCTTATCTAGAGGGAAATTATATTCCACCATCATCGTGTGAGAAATTATATTCCACCCTTACCTAGAGAGAAATTATATTCCACCCTTATAAAGAGGGAAATTATATTCCACCCTCATCTAGAGAGAAATTATATTCTACACTTACCTAGAGAGAAATTATATTCCACCCTTATCTAGAAGGAAATTATATTCCACCATCATCTTGTGAGAAATTATATTCCACCCTTATCTAGAGAGAAATTATATTCCACCCTTGTCTACAGAGAATTTATATTCTTTCCTTTTGTAGTAAGAAATTATAAGTAAAAAAGTGAGTAAAGTTGTCTCCCTTTAGTCGAGGGTAACCCAAAGGCTCCCATTTTTTGAGTCCCATTTTTTGAGTCTTTGGTATGACGCGACCTGGGATTGAACCCAGGTCTCCCGGGTCATTGGCGAACACCAAGAAATTATATTCCATCCTTATCGAGAGAAAATTTACATTCTACCCTCATCTAGCGAGAAATTATATTCCACCCTGATCTAGAGAGAAATTATATTCCTCCCATATCTAGAGATAAATTATATTATAGCACCATCTGTCTGAAACCGCTTCCGAATAAAGAGACCTGAACAAATAATGATCCGAAGAACCCACATCAGGTCTATGGGGGTAGATAAGGTAAAACACCACCAACACATCAAACCATTAGCCTAGAACTTGTGTTTTGCCTATTTCTTTAGGGCCCGATTAAATGATATTTTATGATATTCCAGTTTTTAGTGGATAATTTCCAGGGCCCCGACTTTCAGAAATATGACCAAGTTTGTACAATAAGCTTGAATCAAAATTTCAACGCACGCAGTGATGTTTTGAAGAACATAAACTCTCGACACAAATCTCGTCCCACTGATTCGTAAGAATCATCATGAACCCACAACACTAGAATGATACTTGCTTTCTGCTTGTTTCGTGTTCGTTATACATAGTAAATATTTCACAGGGAATTTCTTGAGGGTTTTTATCCTTGTTATGCAATGATTTGTTCACGCAAACAAAATTCGACAATAAAACCTACCCACACACACACACACACAAAGAGAGCGAGAGAGAGTGAAAGAAAGAGAGAGAGAGAGAGAAAGAGAGCGAGAGAGAGAGAGCACGAAGTTTTAGACAGAAATTTGCAAAATTAATGACAAATTAATGTTTTAAAAGTTTATATTTTCAGCAGAGAATTGGCCAAATTTATCCAATAAGCTTACCAATACCATTAATATCATTTCATGGTAAAAGTATGTGTAATTAATCAATCAATTTTTAAAAAATCCAATCATGGATAGATATTAAGGCAGACTGGTTTATTTAGTCTTATTATGACAACAGATCTAGAAGGTAAATCTCTGAATCCCAACCAGCAGTTCGACGCTTTAAGAAGTTTACCCTGAGTCGCCTCGGGCCCATATCGAGCGGCAGGGGGGAGGGGTAAAAACATAATTTCAATCATTCTTAATATCGTTCAACAACTGAAGTATTTCTACCTTCTTAGATATAATGCTACCCCTCGCAGAAATTATGGATTAAGCACAATCAGAAGCTATTCACCTTGTTTTCTTTTTATTTAGCAGTAAATAAACTAATGACGGATAAGACGCAAAACATTTTTATTTATTATCTGAACTTTCTGATATCATAAAATATACCTGAAACAAACAATATAGAATTATTTAGATTGTTTCCAAACCATACAGAGAAAATTATGGAATAACCCAATATTGATGGGAAAGTCATGAATTCAGTGACAAGAAATAAATAGATAATTAAAGTAAATACGTAACTACCTTTGTTCGAGCTTTTTTCAGACATGGATTTCTCTAATTCGAAGCAATATTCTTTATCAAAGTCGTTTCAACTTTCCCAAATGGCAGTTAAAAGATCTTTAATTGATGGAGCCGTCTCATGGAAATTTTTAAAAGTCCACCATAAATGAAATTTTCTTTTAATTATTGACCGATTTGCATATCTAGGTTTCTGCTAGTTACAGTTATATTTTGACCAAAAATCTGTGATTGGGTTAACTTTTCAGGAAACAGGTGTAGTTTTGTTTGAGTTTAGACCCAAAATATACGACTGGTTGACTTTTCCCGAAAGTGATTTGATCGGGTTAAATTCTGGCCGAAAATATGTGATTGGGTTAACTTTACTGCAAAGGAAAATAAGGGAATATAAAACAAATTTCGTTTCCTGATTGATTCAAGTAATTTTTATTTGACACTGTTTTCATTTCCATCTCTTTCAATACCGTGCACAGCTGAGTTATTGAGACAACACAGTTATTCAATCGATTGAAAATGTCAGTCTGAGTAATGCCAATATTTTATAAAAGTCGACTTTCTTGAAATCGATATCAAATGACTTAACGTCTCACATAACATCAAGCAGCATATTTTACTGAATTACCCAAACATTCTGTGACTCTCCCATATTTCATTTTCCTTTCTTGTTATTGATACCCGTCAGTATGAATATTTATTATTTCAAGAAAAAAAAACAAAGAACTTTTCCTTGTAATCTCTCGTCTGTCCTTATGAAACGTTATCTTGCAGCTGGCTTACTATCGACCTTCTCTTGTGACCCAATTATCAATAAAATATCTGATTAAATAAGATTTCTCCGCAGGATCAAATTCTGTGGATTTAATGAAAAATATACAAAACGAGATGTTTCCTTTTCTCACATAATTCGTAATTGAGCCTCTTTAAAGACGACACTTCGTAGACTTCATTCTATAAAACGCCAGCCATCTATATTACTTGGGTGAGTTAAAAGTTTTGCAATATTTTGGTTGTAGGTGCTAGTTTGCGGGGCGTATATCATGAGATCGAAACAGTGATAGTTACTCGCTGTGGTCGGTAGTATCGTGGTAGTTGGTGCACTGACATGTTATGCATTGTTTGATTCCGGTAGTGATTTGAACGAGCAACGAAGTCTAATTCGGGAACTTATGGTCACTGAGTTCGAACTTATGGCTTCTGAGTTCGAACTAGGCCAAACCGTCACAGAATCAACTAAAAACATTAGATGTACAAGAGGTGAAAGTTCCGCTGATCACAGTAAAGCAACCAGATGGCTCAAGAAATTTCGATCGGATTACAAGAACCTCGACGGTCCGTCAAAGTCAGCTGGACCTAAAAGCGTGAATTTTGAGGTCGTGCTCTAAGCTATAGAAGCAAATACGGCAAGATGCGAACGGAAAGTATCAGGCAATCTTGACATCTCACAGTTTTCTTAAATAACACTGGTGACATTTTAAAATGAGAGAGATATTTTTGTCGCACCGTTTTAGACTGATTTTAATTGATATTCCATGGTCATTCAATTCTATTTTGATGTGATTTTGACCAGAAACTCCCACTATAGAACTGAGGTAATCGTTTTCAAATACATTCAGTTTTCTGTCGTTCTCCTTCAAACACCTAGTCTCTCCAGCATGTATGGCTATTAGTTTATTTACTGCTAACAATAAAACGTAAGTAAACATCCTCAAATGAGCCAATTCTTTAATTTTTGATTGGTTTACATTCCTATTCGCTGAGATAAGAACAAAAGCACGTGCTTATTCGCACGCACGCACGCATGATGACATATTCATTCATTCAGTTTGGATTAGTATGGTGCAAGGCCACGGTAAAAAGTTAACTCATTTAAGATCATACTTACTACTCAGTTGTACTGATCTGCCAGACCATTTCGCTAAAAATTATTTCACAACAATGCATCCATAAATAAATATAAATAAGGATTATTTATTCATTATTTCTATCTTATACCGACACTCTCTCTAATACGTAATAAATACAGGTGTGTTGTTGTAATAATGACCCTAATTAGAATTCTATATAAAATCTTGTAATTCTATCAGGATTTCATAATATATATACAGCCTAGTCGGCTGGAGCTGTAGAATACACCGACTGCATCTATGCAGAGAGGTAAGACCCCTCCCCCAACGAGTGTCCTGATTATAACACTAAACAATATGATGATGACGCTCCAGTTATACGAGAGCTTTGGGGAATTTGGAATACCTCTTTATTGCCATTGCTCCCAGGTCTACACTGGTCCGGAGTGGTAGCAGTTGATAGATTCCTATCAATAGGTCAAACAGAACTGTTTGTTGGTTTGTTTGGTTGGTTGGGTTTTATGACATATCAACCTTTGTAGGTTATTTAATACCAAATCCATTTTTATACAAATAAACACATCTATTTCAAACAATTCAATTTAATTGTCAGTTTAGCATAAGTACGCAGTTTAAATATCAAAACAGTTCAGTCATTTCGTTTAGTATAAGTACAGAGTTTAATTCTATTTAATCCATAGATAGGACCCTATCAGGTGCTACCACTCCGGGCCAGAGTGGACCTGGGAGCGATAGCAATAAAGGGGTACTCCGCATTCCCCAAAGCTCCCGCATTACTGGATCCTCACTATCAGATTGTTTAGTGTCGTATCCAGGACACTCATTGGGGTGGGGTGCAGAGAAGCAGTCGGTGTATTCTACAGCTCCAGCCGATTGGGCCAGAGAACTGTTTGGTCTTTAAACTGAGTGCAAACAAATGACATATGCTGAATTGAATTGTTTATCATAGAACTGTTTGATCATTTAACTGTGTGTAAACAAATGACTGATGTTTAATTGAATTGTTAGGGATACTTAGCAGATCTTGGAATTATTTTACTTTGTGTTGAGGTGTCCCCTATTGATGGGCTCGTCCTCATGTGACATATACCAACTGAGCTTTCTTCTGCGCAGTATCGATTCAGTCGCAGTCGCAGTCGCGGTCCTGTCTCAGTCGAGTCTCAGCGAGCCGTTACCAAGAGCGGTAATATTCCTGATTGTTAAGCTGAGGAGGGGTTACTCCCAGCTATCGTTTGTGTATGTACTATTTTCCTTCAATATATTTCTTATTACTTATTTCTGTGTCGTGTCATCATTTCAACCTCCCCTTGACCATAATACTTTGTTGACTTATACTTTACTGAATTGTTAGAAAGAGAACTGTTTGATCCTTTAACAGTGTGTATCTAAAATGTGTTTACAAATCATACATTAAACATATATGGAAAAACAGGTTTTGGTATTACAAAAACCCACAATGGTTGATATATTATAAAACCAAACCAAACCAAACCATCAATATATATATATATATATATAGTATCATCCCCAAATATTTCGATCTCTAACAATTCCTTATTAAGTGATTAATTCTATTTCAAACCAAAGTTTATTATCACCATGAAATTGTGCTACTAGAGTGGATTTTCCTGACTTTCTCTCGCTATTTGTCTCTATCATCGGTCGCCCCAGGCAGGTCTTCTTGACTACATCCACTGTCCGCGAAGAGCTGTTCTAGATAAGTTCTTGTTGGTCAGCCAACACTGGCCTGTCTATATGAAGGCATCCATAGAAGAACGTCGTTTACGAGTTTGTCTTTACTTCTCCATGTTTTGTTTGTCTTATTTAGATGGTTTTAGAGATGGAAGGTAAGTGCCCGTACAGCTGGTGTTTTGTAGGATGTTGCTTCTAGGAATAGTTCAATATTGCTCGTAGCATTCTTGTGGAGTTCCCGTCTAGATTTTTCTCGATACACGTAGTTAGCGTCCATGTGGTGCATCCATATGATAGAACTGACAAAGAACTGCCATTTAGGGTGTCCTCGTGGTTTAATGGTTAAAGCGATGGACTGCGGAATCGTTGTACGCGAGTTCGTACTCCAGTCGCGCTATTACGTTTACTTTCGGCCAAATACACTTGGGAAAGGTATGAACCCCCTTATCCTCCCAGCTATGGGTTAAATAATACCACTACTGTTCTTCTAGGAGAATGGCTTTGGCATTAAATAACCTAAAAAGAGTTGATGTGCCATTAAACAAAAAAACCAAACCAAACTAGTAGCAGTCCAAAAAAGTACACACATATATAAATATATATATATATATATATTATAATATCCAGTCAGCGTCCAAAGACAGTGGGTGTGGGTTATTCTTTTATAGAGTATATGAGGAATATCATATAAATCTATGTGAGTGCTCAATGTATGGCTATTGTTAATCCCTTATTCATTCGCTGGGATATAACAAAATTTGCATTCAGAGCGTATATAGTGTAATCGGATGGAAACTCAAACTTGGTTAAGTCGTCATAATAACTTTATTTCTGCGGAGAATATTACAATACTCTCCGTCTCGTCAGATGATTTTTTACATGCTTAACTCGAAGTTGCAGCTGCATGTAAAAAAGTCATCTGACGAGACGGAGAGTATTGTAATATTCTCCGCAGAAATAAATTTAATATGACAACTTAACCAGGTTTGAGTTTCTCCCCGATTAAACTATATATATATATATATATATGTAGATTTTGTAGTATGTACAGAATTTAAAATTTGCTTTTAAAAGCGTGTGTATATTAAAATTAAATAACGGTTAGAATATTTTAACATTCTAATTTTAAGATATTTTAATCGTTTTTAGAATATTCTATCAATTTTTAACTTAAAATATTTTATTAATCTTAATATGCATACACTTTTAAAAGCAATTTATATATATATATATATATATATATATATATATATATATATATATATATATATATATAGCCCTATGGGTAAATTGTAGTCATTATTATGTAGAAATTAAAATAACACAATCTTACTTTATCATATCTAATTACCAAAATTATATGAAAATATTTTGAAATACGATTGATTAAATTCGTTCAAAGAACTAGCCATTAGCTTCAACATCGACCTCGAGACCACTTTAAATTCTTTTACCAGCCTTTCCAGCTGTCTCCTTTTTAAATTGGTAAATGCTGCCGTTACCCTTGCCTTCAGCTCATCTTTAGTGTTGCATGGATTTTTGTTAATTTTTTGCTCAACCTCATCCCACCGATAATAATCAAGGTAATTTCAATATGGAGAGTTTGACAGCAAGATGTTGGGGTTAATGTAGTCCCAGAAATTATCTCACAGCCAACACTGGGTTCTCTTGATTGTGTGACATGGTGCAGAGTCCTGTTGCCAGACACAGACAAGAATCGGTGATAAAAAAAAGCCTGAGGTGAATAACAAAGCTTATAGAGTCATTAATTCTCACAGAAAGGAGAAATGCCGTCATGACAATCAAGAAAAGGGAGAATTTGAAGCAAATATATTAGTAATGAAGAAGTTATGAGAGAGTATTCAAATGACGAGGAACTGTTGAAACGGAAGGAAGCAGAAGAGAAAAGGAATGGAACAAAGGCCAAGAGGTTCGTGGTCCTAGGCAGAATACAGTACTATATATATCTAATATAGATGAAGATCCAAAGATATAGTGACATGTAACAAAAGACCTTCTTGGGGAAAATATTGAAGGGATGTCATGATGAGTTGGGACACATGGGAACTAAAAACAGTAAGATTTAGTTGGTAGAAATTATTACTGGTTTGTTTGTTTGTTTGTTTGGATTTCATGGTATATCAACCGTTGTAGGTTATTTAATGCCAAATCCATTTTTATTCTAATAAACGCTTCAGTTTCAAACAATTCAGTTAAGCATAAGTACACAGTTTAATTGTCAAAAACATTTCTATTTCAAGCTATTCAGTTTAGCGTTGTACAGTTTCAATGTCAAAAACCGTTCTATGCGAAATTAATGATTTAAATGGTGAACATTTACCCCTCTCACCTTTTATACAAGGTCTGTAAAAGATTTAAAATTCCTAAGGAAGTTCATTTATTATCTTAAAGTCTCCACCAGTTCTCTATTTCGGTCTGCACATTATTGGAATCTTTCCCAGGTCGTCTCTGTAATATCAGTTCTGATTTTTTTATAAAGATACCCTCTTTGTTGCGTTCTTTAATGCAGAAGTGAATCGTTCTTTTTTTTTTTTTTTTTTTTTTTTCAAGCAATTATTCTTATTTAATAACTAGCAGGAATTACGGAAACAACGTGGAACGAAAAAAGTCAAGAGAAGTTATAAAAGCAAGACCGAATGACTTTCAATTTTATAACATATACGAGGTGCATACGATAAGTTTCTAGACTTAAAATAAAAGATAAAAGAGGCTGTGACGAAGGTCATTGACACGCTCACACAAGAGGACTTCCATGGAGCCTTCCAGAAGTTGTTGGAACGGTACAACAAGTGCATTGCAGTCAGAGGAGATTACTTCGAAGGGGACTAGAGTTTTATGTGTGTACTATCAATAAAAGTGCCCATAGGAAAAAAATCTGGAAACTTATCGTATGCACCTCGTAAATTCTATTATTGTCTTTGGAATAAATATTTAAAAGATTATAATGAGAATCTATACTATTCTTAATACACATCTCGTTTGTTAGTATTTAATTTAACCGAAATTATATACTCATTATATAGTTGCCAATTCTATTTTGTGTATAATGGTGTTGCTGGTACAGAGGAATCTTCAGATCTCTTTTTTTTTTTTAGCCTTCGACATCATGTTGTTGGAAGTTATAAGAACTTCCGAGCTCATCAGATGCTTGAAGCTCATCAGATCATCAATAAACCAATATTAACTAATTTATGTCAACTAATTTATATTTACTACGTGAATTAGTAGGGATAAATGAATTTAGCTCAAGGCAGTTCCATCGGAGTTGAACACAATGCTTTATCTGAGAAAGCAACATCTATGTTAAAGAATATTCTAAATGATGGACGGCGAGGGTGGAAGAATATACCACTTATCTGCATGGAGAGTACCAAGAAGAATATCTCATTTGATCGAGGAAGAAGGTGGAAGAATTTCCTACTTGGCTACGGCAGGGTATGTGGATGAGCGTAACCTGCGAACGAATGGGCAATAAACAGAGTCATAATATAAATGATCATTTGTAACTATATGTATATATATATATATATGTATGTATATTGTCATCCACAGACAGACTGTTTCGTTGTATCACAACTCTTCAGTGTGGCTAGACATGTAGGACGCTTGAAGCTGAGATCGAAACTCGCTCAACTTTACATTAGACTTTGTATCAGACCGCTCGGCCAACTAGCGTACCACGTCAGCTAGAGAATCATAAGATATATATATATATATATATATATATATATATATATAATATATATATATATATATATATATATATATATATATATATATATATATATATATATATATATATATATATATATATATATATATATATATATATATATATATATTATATATATATATATATATATATATATATATATATATATAAATTAGATACCCTGAGGAGCCGTTTAGGCGAAACTGTAGTAGGTTAGTTCCTGACTCACGAAATAATTTTTCTAACTATTTTGCTCTACCTAGTATTGAGCACTCTTTGTAATTGTAGCTTCACAGCATTTTACGGTGTTTTTTTTTTCTTTTGACCAACCGATTGCGTATCTCTTGATTTTTTTCAATTGGTGTGACAAGGTTGGCCTTTTCTTTTTTTCCCCCCCGATAACTTTTTTTCTTTTTTCCCCGGACAGTTATTCGTGATATATTTCTATCTCCAAATTCTGGCGGGTTTTTTCCTTTCTGCCTGTTACCGTAAGTGCTTTTAGTCAGTAAGTTAGTTTATATATATATACATATATATATATATACCCACTCATCCGACACAGGGTCAATTTTTTAAGCTGAGTTTAAAAGGTTTTAAAACAGAGTTTTCCTTTTCCTAGACTGGTTGCCATACCAAGGTTAAAGAGTCTAGTCTACCCTAACCCTAACTCTAACCTATAGCTGTAAGAAGAATTATTGGATTCATATCTTTTTCTAGGATATAAACACAATGTGAAATACGAGATGAAGTCAAAATAATAGATAAAGAAGAATATTGGAGAATAAGAGGCTTTAAAGAAGTAATGCATATGTTGAGGAACATGTGATCTTTTGAGTCAATATAGAGATTAATACGATACGGGAATCAACAATCAAAAAAGCTAGATAAAAAATTTCAATATGAGCTTTGGTAAAAAATCGTACATAATTGTATTAAATAGTAATTCATAGTGTTGATAAGCTTATAAGTCTCCTAACTTTCCGTCTGAACTACCCACCAGGCCACGTGCCTTAACGGATAAATGCGTTTGGCTCATAAACTTCTAAGTGAAAGCATTTACAGATTGCAGGTTCAGTCCTGACTACAGATAAAATTAACAAGGAATACTAACTATAGATTAAAACTTGTACCGAGTTAAGGTTAACGGATTTAGAACCATCTACACTAGAAACACTTGTAGAAGGACACATCAGCCGAAGTGCTGTGGTGATGAAGACAATGGTTCGAATAGTTTAAATGATAAAACCATTATTAAACTTCATCTAAAAGAATGTAAACAAGATCCATTGTATAAATGCTGTTCAAAACAAAATATTTTCTCTAACTGATTATTCTGACCTATACATTGTACCCTAACAGTTATTTCAGGTCAGAGCAAACTTAGGACCAATAGCAACGAAAGGGTGATTTACAGCCCCTAAAGTTCCATGTTAGGGACCTGACTACGGGCTGCAATTTTGTTTCATACTCGGGACACTAATTTTTTAGAGGTTGGAAGTTCTAAGCCATCTGCAAAGAATCCTCGCCGATAGGGTGGGTATATTTTTTTTTTTTTTTTTTTTTGTGACATACTAGATTGACTAATTTTAACGTCATGTCAGGCCGTCTTGGGTCATTTCAAGCCAACAGGTTAGGGAATTGCGTCCATTGTACATTTATATTGGCATTTTAATTAGTTGTTTTTTAAGACTGCATGCAGCAGTATGGTATCAAATATTCCAATGTGATACAAGTATAGGGAAGTACCCATTGCGTAATGGTAACGTTCGAACTCCAGTCTGTCTATTACGTTCACTTTCGGACAACTACCATTGAGAAAGGCATGAACCCCTTTATCCCTTGCAGCTATGGATTAAATAGTATCCAACCGTTCTCTGCAAGGATGGTTTTTGGCATTAAATAATCCATAAAAGTTGATATACCGTAAAAAAGGGCTAATGCAAATAATTCCCTTCAGTTATTGATTGTGCAAATGTGTATATGTAGAAAAAATACATGCGATCATTTTTCGCATTTACAACTTTCATGTCGGTATCTATTTTCCTACCTCCGTCATTTTTTGTATATCAGGGTATATCATCATCATCATCATCATCATCATCATCAATACCAACAGCAGCAACAGGTTATCAACAATTCTAAATTCAAGACTGGACATTAACACACACACACATACTGTCTCTTTCTCTCACACACACACTGTGTCTCTGTTTCACTGTCTCTCCCTCAAACACACGCACACACTCTTCCATACACGCACATACTGTCCCTCTCTCTCTCTCTCTCTCTCTCTCTCTCTCTCTCTCTCTCTCTCGCACACACACACACACACACACACACACACTGTCTCTGTCTGTCTGTCTCTTCCTCACACACACACACACACACACACACACACACACACACACACACTCTCTCTCCCTCTCTCTCTCTCCCTCACACATACATACTGTCTCTCACACATTCATTGTCTCTGTCTCTCACTCACTCTCCTTCACACACACACACACACACACTCTCTCTCTCTCTCACACATACACACTGTTTTCCTCCCTCTCTCACATGCACTGTTTCTCTCTCTCTCTCTCTCTCTCTCTCTCTCTCTCACACACGTACACTGTTTTTTTCTCGCTCTCTTTCCTTCTCTTTCTCTTTCACACACACACAGTTTCTCTCTCTCTCTCACACACATTGTTTCTCTCTCTCAAACGCACGCACGCACGCACGCACGCATGCTATCTCTCTCTCTCTCTCTCTCTCTCTCTCTCTCTCTCACACACACACACACACATACAATCTTGCATGTATAGAGCATATGCAAATATATGCAATTTATTGCACACGCTGGCGAATAATTACAGGCATTCTTTCTCTTCTGACCTCAGACTTGTAATTTCTTGTCTGTTTCTGGTACAGAGATTCTTTTTGCTTACTCATCCATATATACTTATTTTTCTAATTGCCTCTTTATAGCTCATTCTTCTTAAAACGCCCGCACGTATGCACATGCTGTTCAGACTTTTATCTCTCTCTCTCTCTCTCTCTCAGATACACACAGGCGCCTATGCGCTCTATCTACTTGTTTTACAAGCTAACCTGCTTCGGCCAACTTATGCATCGTAATTGTTAGCGAGCTAGAGACGCAAGACCATAACTTTTGTGTAATGAGTTCGATACTCACTGAGTGCCAATTGACTGTGGCCTTCTTTTTGATTAAGCCAAATTTAGTAAATATATGTATTTACTTAAGGCCTCCATACGATCAAGATGTAAAACAAGGTCAATTTTTTTTTCTAAAAGAATAATAATATACATCCATATAAATTAGTATCTATTATTGTCAATAACCACATAACGTCAACAACGACATTAACTCAGTCAACATATATAGAAATCAAAAGGTCACCACACACATACACACACATACATAGACACCCCCCCATATATATATATATATATATATATATATAGTGTTTGTAGTCTAATGTTATCGTTGTGGGAAATGGACCAGGCGACCCGAGTTCAAATCCTGGACGAAACTGTATTCACATAGCACTGATACCTCGGAGAAAGGTATAAATCGAAGTATTTACCCTCCAGTTATAGGTAAATTGTAGAATAGACTGTGCCCTTTAATCATGGAGAAGGAAAACTCCGAAATCAAACCTGTTAAACTTCGCTAAAAAATTGAGTTAGTATTACATCCTGCTCGTGCAGTGGATTTGATATATATATATATATATATATATATATATATATATATATATATATATATATATATATATATATATATCTGGCGAAGAAGTAATCGTGTTGCCATTAGCGTATATTGCAAGCCTCTTCATATATGAATTGAGGTCTTGGTAGCCATTGAACGGATGTATGTAAACAATAGTAATTGTAATTCATAACTGTTTAAAATTTACTTTGCAGCTAAAGGCTTCTCGTGGCTGAATGGTTAGAAGTTTGGCTTGACGTTTGAGTCAACTGGTTTTCGATCCCAGCTACGGGAAGCTAATGTCTAGCCACACTGATGAGTTCTAATAGAACGAAACAGATCTGTCTGTGGATGACTATATATATATATATATATATATATGATAGACCGAAAGCCAGGCATAGTTTCGAGATTAGAGTATCATTTAGACGAACTGCAAACGTCCTTACAATACCACCAGACTTCAATGGTTTTAAATCCCCTTG
The DNA here is from genome assembly GCA_963585895.1 of Sepioteuthis lessoniana. NCBI lineage: Eukaryota > Metazoa > Mollusca > Cephalopoda > Myopsida > Loliginidae > Sepioteuthis > Sepioteuthis lessoniana. The sequence goes on along the minus strand of CAUZXS010002489.1, from coordinate 346,338 downwards.
TAAGAATCCAAGATGAAAATTTGGTCTCATCTTCTTTCTTTTCAGTCGACGTAGGTAAGTTCAGCAACGAAGATTTAATTTAAAAATGCGAATAAACTGTTGAGATGACGACGATAAAACACTGAACAAAAAAATTCACAAATGATTTGTTGTAATTTGCATTTTCTTTTTCTGGCATATATTTCACTTTTACGATTCTTTTCTAGATTTCGAAAGTGTTTTCAATATAGTAACAGAAGTGGTTAATGTAAATAGTCATGGACACAGACAAGTGCTTAACGCCGATAGCTTGTGAGCTTTTAGATTCTAAATTTGAAAATTATTTGTAAATTTGTTTTGTGATTATTTTTATTTCAATATGATACGAATGAAAATTATTGCAGCCAGCAGGGTTTAGAATACTCTGTGTTGTATACCAATGAAGAAACGACAATACTTGTGTTTATAAAGATATATATCTCTTTTCTTTATGGTCACGAAACGGTTGAAATATTGCAAGGTGTGAGAGAGAGATTGAGACGAAGGACCCAGACTGTTATGATTGATACCATATCTTCTTAACCCACGTTGTGGTTCTATATTCAGAACCTCATTTCACTTTTGCTTCTCAGCCGGGTGTCACTGCCACACCCGTGGGTGGCGTCCAAGGTGGCTTCTGCTCTGACTGCCCGCTTCTCCTGACTGACCACCTGCCTTGAGGGAAATTAAAACTGTGTGTCCCGACTGCGAATCTCCGGTCATTATATAAAATTCATAACTCCCACGCGTTTTTCTTCCGGCTCCCAATTTACGTAATTCATTTCCACTGTTCCCTTGTTCACACAGGTGTATCTCCTGTTTAGAAATCCCCAACTAACATGCTGTCAAAGGTCAATATGTAACATTCTGTCTGTATTCACTGCAAAGGCTACAAACAATAAATAGGTGTCCTTGGTATGACACAATACAACCTCTATTGGTGAGGATCTTGTTCTAGAGTTCTGAAGCATGCGGAGTACACCTTCATCACCATTACCACCAGGTCCACTCTGCCCTAAAGTGGTATTAGCTGTTAGCATCCTATCTATGAATCAAAAAGATCTGTTTGCAAATTTGGTCAGTTGGTTGGGTTTTATGGTACATTAACCCTTGGGGCTAGTTGTTGCCAACTTCTATTTATACATATATATGTTAAATATATATGATTTGTAAACGAATAATTTGTTGGTAACATTTAAACAAGCTTATTTGTTTTCACAATTAAAGTCAAGTATTCTTATGCAACACGAATATTTGCACTCATTACAATTGTTTTAAGTATTGCTATATAACACAAATAATTCTATTTGATATTTAGTTTGGTTTGGTTTGGTTTCAGGGCATATCAACCATCGTAAGTCATTTAGGGCGAATCCATTTTTATACATATGAACAGCTCTATTTCAAACCATTCAGTTAAGCATAAGTACACAGTTTAAATGAAAAAACAGTTCTATTTCAAGCAATTCAATTTAACATAAGTACACTATTTTAACCCATAGATAGGACCCTATCAGGTGCTATAACTCCGAGCCAAAATGGACTGGGGAGCGGAAGCAATGAAGGGTTACTCCGCATTCTCCAAAGCTCCAGCATTACTGTAACCTCACCATCAGATTGTTTAGTGTCCTATACAGGGCACTTGTTGGGTGGGAAGACTTACCCCTCTGCAGAGGTGCAGTCGATGTATTCTACTGCGCCGGCCGATTGGGCCATCAATTTAATATTAATCATTTGTTTGCATACAGTTAAAATGTTATACATTTATGATTTGTGTGTGAATAGTTCGTAGGTAATTTATTTTCAAAAGAATTAGAGCTAATTTGTTTACACACAATTGTAGTAAAGTTTGCGACCTTAGTCGAGGGCGATCAGAAGGTTCCCTTTTCAACAGCTACTACGCCGAGGTGTAGGGGAGGGCGCTACTCCTTTCCCTGGATTGCTCCACTGTACCCTTGATACGTACCTTACATTGCTGAGTGTTAAGCAATGAGGTATCAAATACCATTTTTAAAGTCTTTGGTATGACGCGACCTGGGATTGAACCCAGGTCTCGTGGATCATTGACGAACACTCTACCCACTAGACCAATGAGCCGGTCTAAGCAATGTTATTATTTACGAAGGTAAATGGTTTCAAGTATTCCTATCAAATACAAATAATTTAATATTGATCATTTGTTTTCACAGAGAGATGGCTTCAAGTATTGCTATTCAACGCTAATAATTTTCTTCAACACTTTTCATTCATTTGCACACAGCCTAATGGTTCCAAGAATTGTTATGTAATACCAATAATTCAATTTTTGCAGAAGTTAAATGTTTGCAACTTATCGGTATTAGATAAGAATTCTTAAAACTATATAACTGTGCCAAAAACATAAGACGTTAAACCAAAACTTTAAATGTAACTGTTGAAGTATACCCAATTCCCCAACCTCAAGGTATTCAATAACCCCAGGTGGGTTGACATGCCGTTAAAATCAATCAATTAATTTGTCGTTCATTAAAATACTATATACGGGAGGTGCACGTGGTGTAATGGTTATCGTCGTAGGAAATGGACACGGCGACACGAGTTCAAATCCTGAACAAGACTGATTGCATTTTACATTGCACTAATACCCTTGCGAAAGGTATGAATCCAATTATTCTCCCTCTAGCTATGGGTAAATAGTAAGACAAACTGGGTTCTTCTTGGTGAGGCAACTAGTCTAGGAGAAGGAAAAACTCTGAATTCAAACCTGTTAAACTCCGCTTAAAAATGGACCTTGTGTCATATCCTGCACGAGCGGAGGGGTTGGTAAATAGGATTACAATTCTATAAAATATAACTGAAGATTTTCTATAAAAAAGAAAAGTGTCGCCTCAGTTTCTCTTCTTTTTTTTTTTTTACATACCATAATTCTATTTGTTACTATTCTAGTTAGTCTTAAAATTAATTCGGCTTAAAACGGAGATATATCAAAGAAATTGGGTGGCTGTTTTATTGAAATATTTAACCAGATTCTGAATATTTTCTTTTTGATGCATCTTGTAATAATAACTACCGAATAACAGACTAAAGATATTTTTCCAATTTGATCATCGTAATTTACTTTGATGATATTTCAAAAGTTGGGGAATAGTTTTCCCTAAAAAGAAAAAAAATCAGTATTCGATATTCAGTTTTCTTGTCTGAGGTAGAAATATATCTCATTTAATATTCGGTAGATACACAGAGAGAGAGAGAGAGAGAGAGAGAGAGAGAGAGAGAGAGAGAGAGAGAGAGAGAGAGAGAGAGAGAGTTGTTTATGATATATGGAATGCAAAAACTCATAAAAATCAGAATCATTCGAGGCAAAATTTGGCATCTTGTATAGAATTGCCACCATTTTGATTTCACTCTAATTTTGGGTTTTGTCTTTTTTATTTTTATTTTGGACTTTTATAAATTCGTCTGTCTGGAATCTTATTTTCTCTAAAACTTCCTTCTTTCTTTTTCATGTTCTTTCTTTCTTTCTTTCTTTCTTTCTTCTCCTGTTTGCTTCAATTTATGTATTTCTCTTTCTTTTTGTTTTTTTCTTTACAATTTTTCTTTCTTTCGTTTCGTTTCGTTTTTTTCTTTATTGTCTTTTACAATATCCTCGTCTTTCTTTCAACTCATGAGGTTATTTCTTTCTTTCTTTTTTTCTTTCTTTATTTATTTATTTATTTATTTATTAGTTTATTTATTTATCTTTTTGCTCCGTAAATTCTTATTTGTTTCTTTTATTTTTATTCTCGATTTACTCCTCCTCGACTTTTTTCTTCCATTTTTACTTTGATTTTTAAAAATTTTCGTTCGTTTCATTTTCTTCCTTTTTCCCGCCTTTTTTGTTAATTTCATTTCATGCTTTTTGTTTTTTTCACTTCACGTGTTATTTTTTAATTATCCACTTGACGTTGATGTAATTTGCAGATATTTAACAACTCAGAAAAGAAACAAATCAAAAATATCACATGACCAAACCATTATCACATAATTTAACACTAACATACACACACACATTCTCACACACACAAAATAACAAATATATATATACACTCACACACTCACACACACAAAAGCAAACATGTATACACACACACACACACACACACACACACAAACAAACATGTACACACAAACTCACACACGCGAAAACAAACATATATATACACACACATACTCACTCACACACAAAAAACATGTATACACATATACACACACAAAAAACAAACATGTATACACACACACACACACACACACACACACACACACACACACACACACACACACAAACATGTACACACGCACACTCACACATGCGAAAACAAACATGTATACACACACATACACACACAAAGACAAACATGTATACACATACACACTCACACACACAGAAAACAAACATGTATACACACACATTCAAACACACACACAAAAACAAATATGTATACACACAATTACACACACAAAAACAAACATTTACACACACACTCACACACGCAAAAATAAACATGTATTCACACACACACACTCACACACACTCACACACACACAAAAACAAACATGTACACACACACACATACACACACACATGAATACACTGAGAGGCAGAAATATATGTACTTACTCACTCCTCCTTACTAACGAAATGTCATATATGGTCAATTTTTTAAGCGATGTTTAAGAGAATAGAATTCGGTGTTTTCCTTCTTCTAGGACGGTTGCCATACTAAAATTAAAGAGCCCATTCTACTCTGGTCTCTTTGATGTTAGAATGGCAACCGGTCTAGAAGAAGGAAAACTCTGAATTTAACTATATATACTAATCTCGGTTTTCCTAGTTACACATATCTATCACGATATATATATATATATTGATTGAACTTGTGTTGCACCTGCTGGTACGGTGGAGGGGGAATCTCTCTCTCTCTCTCTCTCTCTCTCTCTCTCTCTCTCTCTCAATATATATATATATATATATACATATATCCTATTTACCAACCCCTCCGCTCGGGCAGGATATGACACAAGGTCAATTTTTAAGCAGAGTTTAACAGGTTTGAATTCAGATCTTTCCTTCTCCTAGACTAGTTGCCTCACCAAGGCTGAAGAACCTAGTCTCTCCTACTATCTACCCATAGCTGGAGGGAGAATAATTGGATTCATACCTTTCCCAAGGGTATTAGTGCTATGTGAAATGCAATCAGTCTCGTCAGGATTTGAACTCGTGTCGCCGTGTTCAGTTACTACGACGATAACCATTACACCGCAAGCACCTCCACAATATATATATATATATATATATATATATAGAGAGAGAGAGAGAGGGAGACCTATGTGTATATTAATTCAGACCCCCCTCCCCCGTACCAGCAGGTGCAACACAAGTTCAATCTTTTAAGCGGAACTTAATAGGTTTAAATTCAGAGTTTTCATTCTCCTAGATATGTTGCCATTACAAGATTAAGAAAACAAGTCTGCCCTACGATTTACCCATAGTTGGAGGGAGAATAGTTGGATGCGCATCTTTTCCCAAAGGTATTAGCACTATGGGAAATACAAACAGCTTCGTCCCGAATTTGAACTCAGGTCGCGGTATCCGTTTCCTGTGTATGTGTGTATGTGCAAAACCGCTCATTTACATTCATAATAAAAATCTTAGACGAATTTTCGAAGCCGCTGCTATTTCACCCTTTAATTCCTTAAATACTCGTCTTGGCTTTTATTATATTTCTCCTTACTTGAGCAAATCCATCTTAAATAGCTACAATATATTTCATCTTTAGTTAATATATTCCACATATATAATTTTATGCTTTGCTTTTTTTTTTTTGTCTTTCTTTTTCTTCCTTTTGATTCTAAATCTCGATAAACAAGCGGAACATAAATTCTATACAATATTCCTAATAAGTCAAATGACGTAATTTAAAACAACAAACGCTAATTCACTAATTAAACGGCCAACTTTTTCTTGTTATACAAAAGTCCCCGTAGGTTTTTGTATTTTGCATTTTTAAACATCCATCGTTGATTTAACGTCACTAATATCATCCCTCATAGTCCTGATGATGGTCCATTAGAACCGAAACGCTATAGTGTCGACTTTGCTTCTCAATAAATCTCTTCTTCTTGGATTACCTTGTTATCAATTTTTCGTCATATATATATATATATATATATATATATATATATATAATTATCTCATGAATGGTTTATATATATATATAATTATATATATATATATATATATATATATATAAACAAAAAATTTGACAATTTGTCTATGAAATGAGGTGAAGTAAAAGATTTTAACTCAATGCAAGTACTAAGAGCTCTCTGGAGATTGACAGTATTTCGTATATGCTCAATAAAAGATGCCTTCAAGAGTAACACTCCTCTGGAAGATCTTACGAAAAGCTCGTATTTGGAAATTGATTGCAAAGAATTGGGTACTAGCAGTTGGAATCCATACACCAAACGTAAAAAAATCCAAAAACAGTTTTGACTAATTTCCTTACTCAACGTCGAAGGAAAAATCTTTTTTCGGTGTCATTGCTAAGAGAATGGCGAGATTCATGTTAAACAATGGGTATGTCAATATATCAATACAGCAAGCTGGAATTCGCTGCTTTCCTGGTTGTACTGGAATTCGCTGCTTTCCTGGTTGTGTTATGGGGTCGAATAAAAACGGCCAAAAATAATAGTAAGTTACTAAGTTTTTGCTTACATATGGCACAAGGTCACAAAAATTGGACACCCAATAAGAAACGGCCAAAAATAGTAAATTAGCCGAACTTCTCGGCATTTGGTTGAAACTTCGTTGGCATCCATTAATGGAGAAAGCAATGGAGTTCTTTTGGATTCCAGTGGCATTAAAAATCTCATATCCGTGTATTTTAAATATACACATATGAGTTTTTTCTTACAATAAATATTTAACTGACTGGCAAAAATAGAATATTGGCATTATGTTGTGATGTGTTATCTTTTTATTGCTTTTCATAATGGAAATGGAAATGATATTGTGCAGCGCTGAAAATAACACCAATAAGAAAACCGTCCCATCCCAGAAGGTTTTTACAGATGATGTACCCTTAACCGCAATATCGAGGTCACATATGGAACAACTAGTGACCCACCTACAGGAGATCTTCAAATGAAGATGAAATGCCGTGCTCTATTCATAAACAAAAGAAGCTGAAAAGAAGTTTAGTTCTCTGTCAGTGGGAAGGAAATTACCACAATTAGCAGGAAAAGGCTTTAAGAGTCACGATCGCTGCTATTCTCAGCCCCTTACCGATCGACATCGCTGACAAGATCTTGTTAAACAACTAAAAAATGGGTTACTTGGCATTAATAATTGCGACCTCTTTGATAAAGACAAATTGTAGAGTATTTATTTTGGATTAATGACGAAATCATCATGGCCAATGCAGATATATGAGGTGTCAGTAAGAAGAGTTGAATCAGTTTAATCATTGAGTGTCTCAAGAAATAATTAGGAGCATCCAAGTCCTTAACAAACACGACATTAAACATTTCATTAACGAAGCTCAAACTTCTGATGTCGTCACTTGTTGAGGAGTATAAATTAAGTAAGTCTCGACTTTTCCGAGAGGCTGCGAGATTCTTGCGAGCCACTCATGAAAAACGCCTAGTATTCCGTGGTAACTGGTTTAAAATGAAATACGAAACAAGCTGTAGAAAAAAGCAGAATCAATCCTCAAGATGAAAGAAATAATTGGCACTGTGGCAAATGGAAGAGCAGGAATCGGTGGTGGAAAGAAACTACCTGGAATAAACAGAAAATTGTTTTCGGAAGAAATTCATCATCTTAAAAAAAAACAAGCGCATTGCTCCATCTGTGGGACAATGTACACAGGGCGCATAGACAAGATGTGAAGTTGCAAAAGACTGAACATTTACATGGAGCGATATCAAACAGATGGAGCCTTAAATAATCAAGAACCTTATAAAGTCAACTTACGTGGTTAATACAATAAGTTTCCAGACTGTTTTTGTACAGGCATTTAAAATTGTCGTAGACTCTTGAAAATTCACTATGTTATTGCTATACATCTTATGTAATGACTGACTAATTTTTATGATTTCAGGTTCAAATTAACAGCTACAGCAGCAATTGGAATACACCCTACTAAAACCTGATTGCCACCGCTGGTGAATTTCAAAAATGCAATCTGACACTTTAGAAGAACGATATGCAATAAAATTCTGTTTTAAACTTGGAAACAAATGCCATGCGATGAAAGCTAGATCTACTGCTATGACCCAGAGACTAAGAGACAGAGACATGCTGGCTCTCCCAGACCCAAGTAGGCCAGAGAGAGCAAATCTACCCACAAACTTTTGATGATATCTTTTTTGACAGAACTGACATGATCTACATGCACTGGGTTCCCACTGGACAGACAGTCAACAAGGAATACTGTGTTGAGGTTTTAAGGGAGTTCAGGAAGAGATTCCGTCGGAAGAGGCTAGCACTCTTCAAATCGGCTCAGTGGCATTTCCACCAGGACAATGCACCAGTCCCCAACTCCATCCTTGTCACAGACTATTTGACCAAGATGTGCATCAAGACACTTCCCCAGCCTCGCTATAGTCCAGACCTTGCTCCCTGTGACTTTTGCTTATTCCCTAAGCTCAGAGGCTGTCGTTGTGAGACAATTGAGGAGATGAATGAGGCTGTGAGGAAGGTGATTGGCATGCTCACACAAGAGGACTTCCATGGGGCCTTCCGGAAGTTATTGGAATAGTACAAGTGCATTGCAGCCGGAGGAGATTACTTCGAAGGGAACAGGAGATTCATGTGTGTACTATCAATAAAAGTGCCCATACGAAAAGGGGGGTGTCCTCGTGGTGTAATGGTTAAAACGATGGACTGCGGAATCGTAGTTAGCGAGTTCGTACTCCAGTCGCGCTATTACGTTCACTTTCGGGCAAATACACTTGGGAAAGGTATGAACCCCCTGATCCTCCCAACTATGGGTTAAATAGTACCACAACTGTCATTCTAGGAGAATGTCTTTGGCATTAAATAACCTAAAAAAGTCGATATGCCATTAAACAAAGAAACCAAACCAAACCAAACCATACGAAAAAGGTCTGGAAACTTATTTAATGATCCTCGTACGTTACAAAGGATTTGTTACATTCGATCCATGTAGAATATGTGAGAAAATTGCCTGCCTCAAACATATTCATACTGGATGCGAGTAAGAATCCATTTTTGGAGACGTAATGAAGTTCTGGCAATTATTGCTGATACTACAAAAAAAGGTGTTGTGAGACTGCCCTGAACGCTTTGAATAATAACAATAATATTTCGTTAAAGAAAGAAATCTTTCGAAAATGTAACGTGAATACAAGCATAAATCCTTATTATTTGATGGTTGCATAGACTGGCACGTTGTAACTGACGTATAATATCAACTTTTATTTTCTGCCAAAATAAGAATAATTGCCCAACATCCAGATATCATCATCGGCGCAGTTAATTCATAGAAAGTTTTTGCTATCAAAACTTTCTATAAATTAACCATTGTATGTTATTTAAAGCCAAAATCCTTTTCATACATATGTATTGAATATAGGATTTCTAAACTTTCTGTTGATAACATTTTAAAACGAACCTAGACTCATTTTCTTCCACACAGTTAAATGATTTCACTTATTTCTATCTATTACGAATAACTATTTCTTATCAATTATTTGTTTGCACACAGTTAAATGTTTTCCCGTATTGCTATCTAACTCTTACAATTCAATTAAACATCAGTCATTTGTTTTCACACAGATAAATGATCAATCACTTCTACTTCAAATAATTCATTTGTTTGCACTCAGTTTCAAAGTAGACAGTTTAAATGTCAAACAGTTCTATTTGACCCAGATAGGCCCCTATCAAGTGCTACCACTTCGGGTCAGATTGGACCTGGGAGCGATGGCAACGAAAGAGTACTCCGCATTTCCCAAAGCTCCAGCAATACTGAAGCCTCACTCTCAGATTGTTTAGTGTCTTATCCAAGACATTCGTTGAGGGAATCTTACCCTTCCGCAGAGATGCAATCGGTGTATTCTACAGCTCCAACCAACTTGGTCACAGTCCCGAGTTCGTGGGAATGACTCCTACTTAACAAAAATTAATTAAATCTAGATTCTTAAACATAGGACTTAAATGATTTGCTCTAAGTCTGAGGTTGATGAAGAAATTAAATTTTAACTAGGATTCTTGGTAGCAATGTTTTTCAATTAGACCTAGTACAATCTGTAATCAAAATAAAAATCTCTAATCTTGATAAAATCAAACCAGCCTTCACATAAAGATACCTTGTTTATCTACACCTTTTGCTTGGTAATATTAGCGATAAATTCGCTAAACTAATTTCATCAGCTGTACAACAATATTATCTTTGATCAAACTCACGTGTTGTATTTTCTACAAAACAGATCCCTACCACACCTCGAAAAGACGTCCTTCCTCGCCATTATAATGGTTCTACTGTTTATTTGTTTAATTGTTATTGGGGTTTGCACTACATTGGTAAAACTAGTCAAAGGTTAGATGTTAGAATCAAACAAAATTTTTCCTACTTTCCTCCGGACTTTCAGGTCTTCTTTCATTGATCACCTAATAAATAAACACAAGTGTGCCAACAAATTTAGTGTCGACTTGTTTTCTATTCTAAGTCAGGCACACTCTCTATTTCATTTTTAAAAAGTTTGAGAAATGATCAATATTATATCAAGGCAACCTTCTCTCTATAAACGAAGAGAATGCTTTCTTGGAATGTACGTATTTTCTATCTAATCTCCCTTTCGTTTACTTTGCTTTTCCCTTTCTACACTCATTACATATAATCGCTCTTTTTTATTCGGTTATAGCATTGACGAGGTACGAAACCGTTTAGCTAAATTTTTCTTTTTTACCTTTTATGTTTTAATTTTCATTATGATCATAATTGATCATAATATGATCTTTTTAAAGTTATTATAATAATATGATCTTTTTAAAGTTATTATAATATATATATATATATATATATATATATATATATATATATATATGATAGAACGAAACAGATCTGTCTGTGGATGACTATATATATATATATATATTTATATATAACCCCACAACTATTACCCATACCTCCCAGACCTACTATCAATTTCCTTAATTTTATAATGACAACACTTTGCTCTTCAGTTATAATCATCATCGTACATGATAATATAACTATTATTGTAACCCCATCATTATTTTCATTATGTACGTAATATCACAGATAACTATAGAATATATAATATATACCCAACATTTCATCAAATTATTATTATATTCTTGCCTAAATCTCTTCCCTACATATAATACCAACATTGCATAGTATAATGCAATACAATATACCCCTACCCCTTTGATATCCATTGTGATTCTGGTCCATCATACCAGCTTAAATACGCTTACAAATCAAATCTTTATTTATTTCCCTCGACATGCAATGATGATGTTTTGTTCCTTACTTATAATCACCTACACATACAGAAATAGATAAAGAATTTTTCATAACAATAAAGTAGCAAAATAAGATACACAGACGACTAACATCCGGTAAAAACAATGGGCTGCGCATGTACCTTCATATACACATGCACTATATACCACTCACACATACACACACGATAATACGGAACTACAACTCTCTCTCTCTCTGTCTCTCTCTGTCTCTCACACACACACACACACTTACAATCACACGTAAAGAATCCTTCAAAATCTCGGCTGTTTTTTTTTTACTGTATTTTTCGATTTTCGATTCATTTCATTTTGTTAACTGCCTGATGATTGTTGTTTTGTGAAAACTCCATGAAACCCAGGGGTCGCAAACTAAATTCCATGGCATTAAATATATACGTATATATATATGTATATATATATATTATTATTATTATATATATATATATATATATATATATTATTATTATTATTATTATATATATATATATATATATATATATATATGTATATTTTAGGTTAATCCCTAACTTTAACTCTGGCAGAGAGAAAAAAAACCCAAATTATCCAACTTGGGGATAAACAAATCCACAAACTAATATATGGGAAAAAAGTCCAATAAGAAAAGAAAAGACTAAAAACGTACGTGTTTTCTGAAAAAAAAATCAAAGAATATCGTATACCCCCTCAAAAAAAAAACAAAAAAAACTCTGACAGAAGACTAAGTAAACAAAGAATATGCTCGATACAAAGTAGAGCAAATATTAATCAACGTCGCTTATGGTTCAGACGAAATCTACCTTGGTTTTACCTTTTTGGATCATCACGATGAAGCTGATCCTGGAATTGGTGGATGAATTTACCAAAATTGTCCCAAGCGCTTTCGAACCCGTCATAGGCCATAATCAAGGGTTGCTTGCGTGTGTAGAGTGTTTTTTTTAAAGAATTTAGAAAGATTTTTCTTGTTTTTATAACATAACAAAACCATGCAAATGTACAATTGGATAGAACTGAGTCGTTGATGAATTTATACATATATTGTTCAAGAGGAAGTAGGCATTGGATGATGACCAAAGGAAAATCCAGTAGTGGGGAAGAAAAACACATTAAAAATATTTTTATATGAGGTTAGGAATAAGATTTATTTGGGTGAAACGTAATTATTCCAAAGCATCTGAAGGTTTATTTTTTGGTTTTCTTTGGGTGTTTTTTTTTTTTGTTCAACGGCATATCAACCATTGTGGGTTATTTAATGCTAAACCTGTCGTTCCAGAAGAGCTGTCGTAATAATATTTAATACATAACTGGGAGGAGGAGTAAGAGGTTTCATGCCTTTCCTAAGATTATTACTACGAAAGTAAAAGGGCAACTGGAGTTTGAGCTTGATAATTCGATGTCACAGTCCGGCATCTTAGCCCCTACACCACATCGATTACTTGCCATGGTTACTTTTAAAATCGAACTAGACCTCTTGGAAAGACAGAGTTCCCTAAAATAGAATCACAAATAATACTTACTCATATTAGATAGGTTGCAAAATGAATATTATTATTTAAATCTTTCTTTTTTCGTTTACTTGTGACAATACCTCCTCGACCCCCCGAATACATCAACTTCTTCGAAACCATTTCAATCTTGGCCGGTGATCATCTAGTGGATCCGATAGGGGTATCGCACATTTCTTTACGGCACAAGAAATACAATCAAGGGAGTGGGAGAAAAAGAACAAACGAACAAACGAACAATATGCTTGGGTTAACTCAAGTGTAAGAAGGGTGATTCTGTGACACTGCATTCCTTTGTGCATATGTAGACTAACGCAAGCGTGGATTTCAAGCGAAATTTCTACAAAGCTACTAGGAATGCCAACCCATCTTGACCGGTCTTCCCTCACTGCTGCTGGACTCTAATCTCATGCGACTGGTCACTCAGATGTCCGGTGTCGACTCCCAACCGCCACTCTGAGTCTCCCGTCGCCAACTGCCTTCTCTGAGTTCCTTTGTTCAACTCCCTACTCACGTTCTCTTCCTACTTCCGGTCTGCTTGGCGAACCAACTACAAAATGTCACATACTTCAGATTACTATTTTATTTACATCGAGCCTGGTGTTAAAAAGACAGTTTTTCATTTGTTCGGAGATTTCAGATGTTCTCGACCCTTCGACCCCACAAAATGAATTGATGAATATTTGGAATAGATATTTAGTTTTATCATTTAGCAGACCTTGAGGGTTTGTATAAAAATCTTTTTTTTTTGTCTTTTGATAAATAGGGTTTCTAATCCTTTATTTGTTTTATACAGTTGAGATGAAATATATATGTTTATTTTTCCAAAGTCTTACATCTACGTTATACTCAAAGTACAGGGTGGTTGAAACTTGGCTTGAGGGCGGGTCGGAGTAGCTTTCCTCCACGGCAGTAACTGGCCTCATCATCTAAAAATTGTTTGGTTTTGGTTTGTTAGGTTTTATGGCATATCAACCTTTGTTCTATTTCAAACAATTCAGTTTAGCATAAGTTAATTATCAGTTTAATTATCAAAAACATTTCTATTTCAAACTATTCAAGCAGTTATATATAACAATTCAGTTTAGTGTAAGTACAGTTTCAATGTCAAAAACAGTTCAATTTCAAATAATTCAGTTTAGCTTAAGCACGTTGTTTAAATGTAAGTACAGTTTAAATGGGAAAAACATTTGTATTTTAGCTATTTAGTTTTGTCAGGCAGTTCTCATTCAGCTAATTCAGTTTAGCATAAGTACAGATTTTGTTTACACACATTTACATGTCAAAACAGTTCTATGTTAAGCAATTCAGTTTAGTGTAAATACAGTTTCAATGTCAAAAACAGTTCAATTTCAAATAATTCAGTTTAGCATAAGCAAGCAGTTTAAATGTAAGTGCGGTTTAATCGTCAAAAACATCTCTCTTTCAAACTATTCAGTTTAATCAAACAATTCAGTTTAGCATAAGTATAGCGTTAGTTCTATTCAACCCATAGATAGGGCCCTCTCAGGTGCTACTACGCTGGGCCAGAGTGGACCTGGGAGCTATGGCAATGAAGGGGTGTTCTGCGTTCCCCAAAGATCCAGCATTGCTGGAACCTCACCATCAGATTATTTAGTGTCATATCCAGGACACTCCTTTGGGGGGGGTCTTACCCCTCTGCAAAGGTGCAGTTGATGTATTCTACAGTCCGAGCCGATTGGACAATCTAAAAGTTGTAAGGGTTTGATGCACCTCTGAATTGGGAATGTTGACAGAATCCAAGCATTATTTGAAAACGCTGCGTAGATGGTTCACTTCCGGTACAGCCCCTAATATCAAACTGACCTTTTGTCGCATTCTCGCTTCATACGGAGTCAAATTAATAACGATTTAAACCACTGGTTCCCGCTAGATCACCGAAATAAAGCAACGATGATCCTTGGATAGGTAATCACTCAGAAACAGTAGCAATCTGAAGACTGTGTAAGAAATAAAGCAAGTTTTAGTAAATTCTGAAATGCCGTGGAAGTGATAGTAGCAGTAGGTGTAAACTTTCGTTTAGATACTGGTTACATTACTCTAAACTCATGCGCATCTCGTAGTCAAATAACTATGACCTGTCCCCGCCCCCAAAAGGTCATAATGATATCACAAATATTCGAGATATTCATCAACTTATTTTGGGGTTCAATAGGCCTCCCAAATCTCCGAACAAATCAAAATCTGTCTTTCGATCGTCATACTCGATGTAAACAAAATAATAATCCGAATTAAATAAACGATAAAAATTGAAATAATATCCATTTTGCAACATGGTATTACAAGTAGATTTGATTGAGAGAAATCTGTTTTATAATATCTGTTTACCTTGCAGAGGGGTAAATCCTCCCCATTAAAGAAAAAAAAAAAAAAAGAAAAGAAAAGAAAAAAAAGTGAAAAAAAAACCCACAAAAATCCCCGGATATCCTAGACTCGATCAAATGGTTCCAGAGATTTGGGGAGTATGGAGTATCCTTTCATTGCCATTACTCCCAAGTCCATTCTGTACCGGAGTACTATTACCTTTTAGGGTCCAGCTATGGGTAAATAGTAGGGCAGACTAGGTTCTTCAGCCTTGGTAAGGCAACTAGTCTAGGAGAAGGAAAACTCTGAATTCAAACCTGTTAAACACCGCTTTAAAAATTGACCTTGTGTCATATCCTGCCCGAGCGGAGGGGTTGGGTAAATATGATTACCTTTTAGGGTCCCATCTATACGTCAAATAGATGTTAAAAAATCATTCGTATTCCAGAGGACCGTGTGAAAAAAAAAACTCTTAAGAAACACAAATAAATATAAATATGAACCTCTGGGCATAAAATAACCCAAGACGGGTTGACATGCCTTTAAAATCAATCAACGAATCAATCGTGAAGGCTGCTATAGAATAATCGTTTCCCTTCCAGTTTGTAGCCTTGAGTCAAAACAAAGCTTTACAAAGAACGTTTTCATTAGGCACACGGATACTTTTATGGGGAATCTAGAAAAAGAATCCACTGAGACTAGTTTCCAAGAATAATGCGTTAACTATTGCTCTATAACCAGTATTTACGCGTTTTTCGTTTAATTCGTCTTGCCTCACTGAACATAACTTTACAAAAAAAATGGCTGTCGGTCACACGCAAAGGAATTATGTTTACTGATAAGAAATAAAAACAATGTTTTCTTTGATTTGTATAACTTAATGTATCTCTTTTTTCTTTCTCTCAACCCTCTCTCTTTCTCTCTCTCTCTCTCTCTCATGCTTTCTCTCTCTCTCTCTCTCTCACTTACTTTCTCTTTTTCTCTCTTTTTCTCTTTCTCCCTTTTTCTCTCTTTTATTCTTTCTTTTCTCTCTCTTTCCCTCTCTCTTTTTCTCTTTCTTTCTTTCTCTCTCACTTTCTCTCGTTCTCTCTTTTTTTTCTCTCTTTCTCCCTCTTCTTTCTCCCTTTACTCTTTCTTTTCTCTTTCTTTTTCCGCACTTTCTCTCTCTTTTTTTCTATCTTTCTTCTCTTCTCTTCTCTTCTCTTCTCTCTCCCTCCCTCCCTCTTTGTTCGTCTCTCTTTCTTTTTCCTTCTCCTCCCATTCTTGACTTTGCTTTTATGTTGAACAACTGAAAAATACCACGAGAAATAAAATGAAAATTGCAGGAACAAACACTTAAAGTGGGCGAGTGTTGAACAAAAACGTCATTTCAGACGAGATTTTAGTTTGTCGGTATTTTGTTTAAGAAGCCGGAGACGCTCAAGTGTGTTATTATAATAGATTAATTCTTGTTCAGTTTTGTTTTTTCAATCTTTTTTTTTCAATTATTTTTCTGCGTTTTTTTTTTTCTCGCCTGTTTTTAAATCTAACATTTGAATCGTCTTTTGTTTTTCGTCCTTATCAGCGAATGCTTTCGTCAGAGGTTCTTGTTCGCTATCCAGTTCTGCGTGTTTGGGTAAACCAAAGTCGACGCAAACACAAACAAAAAAAAATTGTTAATTAAAAGAACGAAATTATTCCTGAGTGTCTTTGGGTGCAAACTTGCATAGATTTTAAATTCATTTGTCAGTCCAAGCAACTGTAAAAATAATAATAATAAAAAAATAACTTGGTATTTTTTCAATTTATTTGATAAGTGGTACGGACATTTTATTTGAAAACTTTAAACATTTTTTCTGTTGATCTCCCGTCTCGACCAACTTAGTGATTTATCTACAAAACTTAGCTTATTTATGGCACAAACCCAGAAGTATAGAGCACTCAGTGAGAAGCAAACTCTTCTGTAAAAGTCTACTAACCCAGATTACTAACCATTATACCACTCTAAGTGTTATGGTAATTTATTAAGCTTAGCTTAGTTGTGACACAATGCCAGAAGTACATGGTGACCCAGTGAGAAGCATACTTAATAGTAAAAACCGTGTCTAGCTTACTATTACACAACTCGAAGAGTCGAGGTCATTTATCAAACTTAGCTTAGTTGCAAATATTTACCCATCCCCTCCACTACAAGCTGGATGTGAAACAGGATCAAGTTTTAAGCGGTCTAAAGCTGATTTGAATTAGGAGTTTGCCTTCTAGACTGGATGCCTAAATAAGACAAGAGAATCCAGTCTGCCCTATTATTTATCCATAGCTGGACAAGAAAAAATAGATACATACTTTTCCAAATGGAATTAGCGCGAATCAAAAAGCAAACAGCCCCGTCCAGGTTTCGAACCAGCATTACCGATTCCATTTCTTACGACGATAAACGCCACTCACTAAGCCAAAAGAATGGAGCACCAAGTGAGAAGCAAGCTCACAAACCATTACATCTCGCTTGCGCCACCAACATTGAGAATTGTATGAAATATGAATTTATGGAGCAATGGCTGACAAGTTAATCACACTGTCATGAGTTCGATCCTCATTTGAGGCTCAACAAAGCAAAGCTTCTTATATCAAAAGTATTCCGTCGTGGAATGATGGATACGATAGTCTTCTTGGCCATTATTGCTGTAGTGAATTCAATCCTCACCGGTTGCTCACGCTTTAGCAAAAAAGAGTATATCTCAAAAGCTCTTCACCGTGGAGTTTTGGTTTAGTCTTCCATACATTTATAATTGTAGTGAAGAAGATTCCTACTGGGTGCCCATATATGTAACTTTCTTTCTTAGTAAACAAAATCAAATAAGTATTAACACATTGAGTAATTGTGAGTAAGTTGAGGTTTTCAATTTAGAGTTAAATAAACTACTAACAGATAAGACGCAAAAACATTATTTAGCTGTAAATTAACTAATGACAGAGAAGACAAAAACATTTTTTATTTAGCAGTAAATAAACTAATGACAGATAGGACGCAAAACATTTTTACTTTGCAGTAAATAAATTAATGACAGATACAACGCTAAACATTTTTATTTAGCAGTAAATAAATAAATAACAGATAAGACGCTAAACATTTTTATTTAGCAGTAAATAAGCTAATGATAGATAAGACACAAAACATTTCTATTTAGCAGTAAATGAACTAAAGACAGATAAGACGCTAAACATTTCTAATTTAGCAATGAATAAACTAATAACAAATAAGACGCTTAACATTTTTCATTTAGCAATAAATAAACAAATAACAGATAAGACAAAAAACAATTTTATTTAGCAGTAAATTAACTAATGACAGAAAAGACGCAACCATTTTCTATTTAGCAGTAAATAAACAAATAACAGATTAGAGACAAAACATTTTTTATTTAGCAGTAAATAAACAAATAACAGATAAAACGCTAAACAGAGTTTTAATATTTGAACATTCTGACTTCATAGAATATTCCCAAAACTAATAAGTTTAAATTATATTAATTAATAATATAATTTGAGAGCTGTATACATTCTTTCATAGAGAGACACAAAAGGTTCTTAGTATTTTACTTCGAACTAATAAACTTAAGTAAGGAATAAATCCATCTCGTCTTCCCTTCATCTATTAGGGAAGACTTGGCCCTTAAGTCTTTCTACAGTTACAGGTCTATGATAGAGTAAAACTCTGAATTTAATCCACCCGCTTAAAAAACTTGATCACTAGGTCAAGTGGACCCTCATGTCTATGTGGGAGGAACTGGGTATACTTTTCATATTTACCAACCCCTCCGCTTGGGCAGGATATGACACAAGGTCATTTTTTAAGCAGAGTGTAACAGGTTTGAATTCAGAGTTTTCCCTCTCCAAGACTAGTTGCCTCACCAAGGCTGAAGAACTCAGTCTGCCCTACTATTTACCCATAGCTGGAGGGTGAAATAATTGGATTCCTATATACTTTCAATCATTCTTAACACCGTTCAAAGACAGAACTCTTTCGATTTTCTTAAATATTAAACAATCCCTCTCAAAAATTATTGAATCAGTGTATTTTGCTTTGTTTGTTTTTGAATTCATTGCTCTAAATAAACAAATAGCAGATAAAACGCAAAACATATTTATCAAATTTACTGCTTGTTGTCTAGTGGCTCGTACCACGTGACTTCCGGTATCGCGGAAGTATAGAAGACGCCGTGTCTCTTAAGTTAGAAAGACGGAAGCAGAAACAGAAAGAGAAGCAGAGAGACAGCTCTGAAAGGACGTCGGTCATTAGTAAGACCAACTCCAGACGTAACACCAACAGCGCGAGACTTACAATACTAGTCGGACTACAACACTTGAGCTAATAAACAATTAACTTTATTTCACTGTGTATCTTTTCCCTACCACTATACAACACTGCTAAATAAAAAAATCAAGGTGCATTAAATGTGCTAATTCCATTTTTTTACAGTGGTTGGAGTCTTAAAAATCAGTATAATAGAATCCTCACCGAGTGTCCACGATTGCAACCGTATATTTAACAAGGCTAAGTTTGTTATATAATTGCGGAAGGATTTTTTTTATATTATCATTTTTCGTTTTATATATCTTGCCTTTCGGTTTAGTTAGGCTGAGAACCTTTCGGCTTAGTGCATGGGTTACTTAGGTGCACACATTGAGTGCAGGTGCTCACGCACGCGCGGGGAATATGTGACAATCACAGATGTCACAATAAAAACCTCAGATAGGAAATGAGAGTGGGGATGTGATTGACGTCATGCCCGGAAACAATGGGCTGAGGATTTGAGGATTTGAAAAAAAACAGTTAGTTGAGTTTTGGACTTGAACGAAACAAGTTGATTCTTCGGACCTTGGTGAGGCCAGTCCAGTTATGAACTGTGGGGTGCGCACGCGCGTTGGTTGAGTCAGTGAGTTGAAAGCTGACGATGGACGAACAGTCAGCATAGTAAGAAACTGTGTCTCTCTCTCTCCTCATGTCGGAAAACCTTAAACTCAAAAAGCTAAATAAAAGTTTCGTACCAGAACCAATTTCGTGTTTTTCGGATTCCTAGGCATTATCAACATTCTATGAACATTTCACGTATTCGTAGATTATGGATATGTTACAAGTTTAATTAACAGCAATAATCAAATCAGTTTTGATTCAAGATTTTGTTTGATATGAAATAGTCTTTTCATTCTTGTTGATTGATTTTAAACTCCAGTGGCGTTGTTGTGTTCACTTTTGGACAAATATTCACGGTGTTAAATATTGACCTTTGACAGTCGGCTAGTTAGAATTTCGTCAACAGGATATGTAGTTGTGTCTTTAGGTAAACAAGGGACAGAGGAAACAAATCATGTGAATTACGTCGGAAGAAAAATGTGTGCGTGTCCAGAAAAATATAATGAGGGAGTTTTTGACTCCAGAGTTAGTCGGGTCACTCAATCGGGGAGATCATTCAGTTGAGAAGACACGTCTCGTCATATTGGGTGACAGCCAGGGAGGCGTAGCCGAACTCCGGTTTATGAACCGGTTCTGTATCTTTAAAGAAACAAGGGTTTAAATATATGTGGTGTCGATCATAGCAGTCTGACTCTCCGTCTCTCTCTCTCTCTCTCTCACACACACACAAATAAAGCCATTTCGACCCTTTCTTAGTAATAAAGAAGTTATATTTTTATAAACAAGTGTTCTCCTCTCTTCACTGGCCATACAACACTTGGAAAAGTTATGAACTCCAATAATGGTATGGGTTAAATAGTGTCATTGCTCTTCTGTGGTTGACTTTGGAATTAAATAACCCACGAAGGTTGGTAAGCCATTGACCCAAAGAAACCACCTGACTAATTCCATAATTTATTCATGTTATATGACCGAAAGAGATCTCTTCTAATTTATCGTACACACAAAATAATGATTGCAACTGACGCCCACGAGAGCATTCACCCGCCGGATGTTATCGGTGCTGAGACTTTCTTCAAAATGGAGACTTTCTTCAAAATGGAGAGGATCAGCGCATAGCGAAATGTCAATGAAATTTGTCAAAAAAGGAAAATAATTAAAAGTATTCTTTCGGCCAATCCGTGACCTTCGCTGTAAAAAATAAAAAAAAACCAATCTGATCCGACCACAAGAGAAAAACATATCAAAGACAAATTTCTCAAAAGTGGGCACAGATCAAAAGAAGGCAGACGACGGTCTGCGGACCAGAACACCAACTGAGACAGACAGTCAGACAGAGGCAAAACTCGAAACCACGCATCACCCACATTGAACTTCCTCTTTTCTGCTTTGAAGGAAGCGACTAACTCGTAAATCACTGAACACCCCTCTCCTCTCTGCACCGTAATATCTGATTGACCGCCTACGAATAAGTCTAACAATCCTACCACTATTAAGCATAGGACATTTTTTTTACTTTTAATTCCATATCAACACGTTTTTACAAACCCAGCTATTTGGACTTTTTACTCATTTGTTTCCAATATGATTGTTAAAATTGTTATGCACCTTCGTGTTCTTTGTTTTTTCAACTGTGTTTTTTTTTTTTTTACTTTCTTTGCAACCATACGCTGATATAACATTCACCTTTATTTAGACTGTCCTAATTATATGCATTATTTTTCGTGCAAATATCACATACACGAACAAACATCTCACAATGTAATTATGGGGTGGAACGATAAAATTGTCGTCCTAAAGAAAGCAACACTACAGCTTTATTTTTAAACTTTTCCACAAGCGCCGGCGGGAGCTTGGCGAATATTCGGCGGATAGCGGCGATCAAGCTGGCTTTGGTGTTGTGGGTGGTCATGTTGGTAATGTTCTCGACGTATGACCAAACGAAGTAGTCTAGCGGGTTCAGGTCTGGGAAGGAGGGGGCCAGTGAGAGAAGGGTACAAAGTCGTAGCACTCCTTCTGAAGCCAATCCTGGGTCTCTTTGGACTTCTGGGCCGGCGCCGAGTCCTGCTGCCACACCCAGGGTCTGCCACCGGCCACCTGATTGCACCAGGGGATCACCACACTCTTCAGCACATTCAGGTACACTTTGGTGTTGACTTTCAAGTCGACTTCGAAGATGTGAGGTGGCATGATGTGACCCTCACTTGAAACCACATCAAAGATCATAACCGTAGCCGGAAACTTTGTTTTCATCACCCTGGGCGCGTCCCTGTTATTTGTGGCAATACAGATTTGCATTTTGAGGGTGTTGGCAATGGTTCTGGCTGTCATAACTTGGATCGGTAGAGAGCATGTGTTGTACAGCGGCGCATCTCCGATCTCACTCGTTGAACATTGTGTCACTTTCAGACATGATAGAAGGCTCCTATCGCTCTTGGGATTTGTACACAACTGGCCAACTAGTAGATGGTCTGCAACAAAAAAAGAAAACCGGTTTTCATTAAACGGAAATGGAATCATGTCGTCTTTTTTAGGGCGACAGTTTTATCGTTCCACCCTGTATACGACTTATTCTACTTCTAGCAGTTCAATTTGTGTCATTAGAATCGGCAAGTTTCTTGAGTTCCGCCGCTATTTATTTTTGAGTGTATTAATTTTAATGTATATGTTTGTGTGTATATATATATATACTTTACCACTGAGACTATTACAAAATAGAGCTGATCGAACCCAAGGGAGATAAACCCAAGTGTGCACAAACCCTTTTCTAGGTCAACGGACATCTAGCTCTTACATTTAAGGGAGGAAAAACCCTTGATAAAATCCAGATTTATGACGACCCAAAAATGTGAATGTACGAGCCTTCATCTACTTCCGAGCAGTCACTGCAACCCCTGAAATGTTGTTCTCGTCTTGGAGCATCCTTGCCAGCACCTTCTCAGAGGTGTAGGGGGGACACAAAAGCAACGGGCAAATATTTGTGCGTCCAAATAAAACCTTGTCTGCTTCCCCTGCAAAATATATACACCTACAAGAAAAATACCAATACTCGGAAGATATCACCCAGGATAAAAAAAAGCCCAAAAATGTGCAATCTCATCCAAGCAAGATCAAATATAGGAACAATGCTGTCATATATTGACCCTCGACCGAGCCGTCAATCAAGAGACGCACTTGTGTAAATAAGCAGAGGAACAGCGGAAGCAGGTGGATATCAGACAATTATATAACCAGGTGCCACAGACGGCTTGGGTCAGTTCCAGGGAGTTGGAGTCAGTTGGGGGACAAGATGCCAGAGTGAGAATCAGCTTGCAGACTGAGGGCTTGCGGTCCTCAGTGACCCACGGTTGAGCAACCCCAGCCAAGATGAGGAAGAAGTGCAGCTATGGTCAAAAGAACTTTGGGTCAATATGTAGCAGTCTGTCCCCGCCTCCAACTCACCTCTCAGCCACAACCAACATCAACCCTTTTGAGAATAAAGTGTGAGGGATATATTTTTATAAAGAAGTGTGTTCGTTCGTTCATTATTGTTGACTGTGTCACAAACATATTTGTATATGTATGCGACTATACAACAGCTGGACTAATCTAATTCAAAGAATCCTGAAAAGAAAATCATTTTGGCGAGACGTGGGTGCATTCGTTTCTGTGGGTGTTGGTGAGTGCTGGTCAGAGTATTCCTTCGTCTGTTTTGGCCCGAAACCCACACAAAAGGCTTGCGCACGAGATTTCCTACGAGACCAGAAGCAGTTGAGGGAAGGCAAGGTCCCAGGGAGTCAACAGAAGTCGGGAAAAGGCAACGATCAGAAAAAGGCGGCTACCAAGCGAAGAGTCGGGACCTGTGGACTCAGAAGCCAGGTCAGCCAACGCAAGAGGATGGGTCAGCGTTCCTGGTGGCTGTGTGGGAATTTCACTCGAATACATGCTCGCGATAACTTGTTTGTTCATCTTTTCTTCCACCCTCTTGTCGGTTGGGTATGGTGTGTCTTGTGTGTTTGTAAAGCAATATCAAATGCCCCCGGCCGGAGATGAGAGAAACCACTAGACGATCGGATGACCATGGGCTGGTTTAGGAGGTTGAGATAGTGGGGACCGGTCAGCGGGCATATTGTCACACCATAATATATAAAGAGTTGCAAAAATATAACGTCAAATTTGCTGAAAGTGAAAGCATCAGAGAAGAGAAGCGGGAAAATTTCAACGGACAAAAGTGAATCCGGTGTGGCTTCTGTGCTCAGGAATGGTTTCTGTGAATTACGTCTGTGAATACCAAACCAGTTAGAAACAAGCTTTTCACATTCGTTTTTATTATTCAACAGTATGTATTGTACCCTGGTCGCTATTTATACTCTAACTACAACCAACAGTCCAGAAAGAAAGAAATATTTTCTAGGATAGCTAGACCTGTATATAGTGTAATTCCGAATGCAGACAAAATCTTCCTTCTTGGAGACTTTAATGCTAGACGTGGCCAATTACATTATACCTTGCTTAAAGTTCTTGGTAACTTTGGAATGAGGAAGACTAATACCAATGCTTATCTATCCATATTTGCCAACCCCTCCACTCGGGCAGGATATGACACAAGGTCATTTTTTAAGCGGAGTTTAACAGGTGAAATGCAATCAGTCTCGTGTAGTATTTGAACTCGTGTCGCTGTGTCCATTTCCTACGACGATAACTATTACACTACGGGCATCAATGGTTATCTATCAGCCAGAACACCAGATGGTCTTTGCCAATACCAAATTCAAACAAGTGTAAATTCACAAGACCTCATGGATGCCCAAAAAATCCAAATACTGGCTCCACGTCGACCTTATCATCACACGACAGCTTGAGCTGTTAGATTTTCTGAACACAAGAGCGATGAGAGGAGTCAACTGCAGTACTGACCATGTTATGATCAAGTACGCAACCAAACTTCAAGTTAGGCGGAGAAACAGGAAAGACAAAATGCCATTCAGGAAGCTCAAAAACAACACGATCAAGATCAACAGAGAAAGAGATGATCTGCAGGTTTCGCTGAATGAGTGGCTTGCTGAAATTTCCCCAAGTACAGAAGAAGAAAAGTGGAACGCCTTTCAGTCAATCGTGTACAAGGTATTCAATGAAAAACTCAACACTGTTATAAGGAAGCACGAAAACTGGTTCGATGGAATCAGTATGGAGTTGGAAGAGCTTATCAACAATAGGAACTTAGCTAGAACATCAAGTCTGCTCTGACCAGATATCGAAGATGCTGTCAACTTCTCCGACAGAGATTCAGAGAACGTAAAATCTGACAATAACTTACGCTATATAGACGTTTGGTTAGCTCCCTTTTCTCATTTCCGTCTGATAATTGTACACACCATATGAAATTTCAAGTATGTATCTACCCAACCCTTGCAGGATATGGTACAAATTTGATTTTTGAGCGGTATACAACTGTTTCGAATTCAGTGTTTTCATTCTCGTAGACTGATAGCCGTATTTTAGTATATCCTACTTTTTGATCGTATATCGGGAGAAATAAGATGGATTCATATTTTTCCCAAGGGGATCAGCGGAAAATGAAAAGCCATTGGCCTCGTCCAGAATTTGAACTCGAGTCTTTAAGTCCATTTACTTCGATCATAACCGCTGCGCCACAATTGCCTTCTATGAAACATCAAATAACAGACACCTCCTGTCCATAATTATGTTTTAGGTTTTTTGCCTGCTCTGTCATTATAGCAACGAGCACTTTTTATGTAAACATTTTTCTTACCTGCATTTCTACATATATATATTTCAGGAATTAGCCATACCCATAAGTATATGTTGTCCGTGTATAATTGCAAATGTATTTCCCATAAGGATGTCAACTGTTCGTCTTGTTTTGGCTTTGTGCAAGCCGCCATTTTCTGGTAGTTTGCCACCGGCATTTGGCACTGTTCATTCAACATCCCCAGTCGCTCTGACCGCAGGCTGGAAATCTGCTTCCGACAAGCACCAATCCCAAGAGGCCGCAAATTTGGGCAATTCTCAATCCCGATCTTGGTTTTAATATGGATGAGTGCACAGGCATCAAGATAC
>CAUZXS010002489.1:180000-315000 GCA_963585895.1 Sepioteuthis lessoniana | reverse complement strand
TATGTATATTTTTGTAGCAAGGAAAATGATAATATTACTTGTAAGAAGTTCAGTAAAAAAAGAAAACTTCAAACATTCAACTGAATTTTGAAACACAAAGCCTTTTTTCAGTTTGATTTTTAAAAGCAATAACTTGAACCTATTTACTTTAAATTAATTTGATTGAATTTAATTTGTTGCATTTTTCATATTTTAAACCAATAATTTTTGCTTATTTATTGTTGCTTCTTGTTTGTTCCTAAATTCTAATGATACTATTGTTGGTTGCTTGATTGCTATATTTGAGTGATTCAGATTTAAAAAATCTTGCAATTAAAACAAAAGGGGTCATGATTTTTCACAATTAAATTAGAAATATAAAAATTTAAGCAGTGTTTGTTAAATTGTTTTTAAAATTTAGACGAATAAACAAAAAAAAATGTCTTTAGAACCGTGTTTATTTACAAACACGACCGACAGTCGGTGATGTTTATGTTTATATTTTCTTATTAATTATTGTTTTTCTTAATTTTAATTAAAATTAACAAAAACCAGTATAAATCAAAGCGTACCTCTTTCTTTCCTTTCTTGTTACATTTGAAAAAGTTTTAAAATCTTTATTAAAAAAACGAATTTGTGATTGTAATTCAACGTTGTCATGAAGCGAGAGATTCATTGATCCACTGACGTGACGTCACATTAGTTCGATCAGGCCTTGGTATTAGCGACGGCTACAGTCATACTCCCGCAGAAGAAATCATTCCCCACACCATTACGCTCCCCCTCCAAATTTCACAGTTTTCTTATCGTGTTGAGGAGACAAGCGTTTCCCATATTTACTTCTTTCAAACCTCTTATCATCAGATCCAAATAAGTTGAATTTAGATTCGGACCATATTCCATTGTTCTTCTGTCCACAAAATATGCTCCGTGGCGAAGTCAAGAAGAACCTTTTGATTTTTCTTTGAAATCAAAGGATTGTGTCATGGAACCCAAGCCACTAATTTTTCTCTATTTAACCTACGAGAAACAATTTTTCTAGAGATTGGCTTTCCTGCTCGCTCACAAAATGCACGAGAAAGAGACATTGTTGTATTGAAACAGTCTCTTAAAGACATTTTAACAATCATCTCATCTTCCCATTTGGTAGTCATAGAAAGCCTGCTAGTTCTCGGTTTTGGTTCAAGTGTCTTGTTAACCTTAAATCTACTGATTACACGATAAACAACGCTTTTTGATCTTCGCACAATACCAGCAATTTCAGAATACGATTTGCTTTCTTCATGATTTGCTAAAATGAGCTTTTTTTCTTCTCGAGTTAAACAATCACGTGCTTTCGCCTCCATCTTGCTTAAAAATAGTTCCAATGATGTATGACAGCTGATTAGAAATCAAAATTAGCAATCAAGTTGTTCAAAAATTACCTAAATTACTATAATTCAACAGCGTTCCATAACTTTTGACCAATGGCTAAATGCATATTTTTGTTTTTTTTTTAGATCACTATTAATCTACTGTAAAATGGAATTTAGAAAACTTTATAAATGCATAAATGTTCCAAGTATATTTTGGGAAAATTTCGTTAACGTAAACGAACTTGAAAGTTTTTTTTTTAAGAAAAAAGCATTTAATTATTTGTTGTGGTTCCATTTCTTAACTTTTGGTCGCTACTATATATATATATATATATATATATATATATATATATATGTAGTGTGTATGTGTCTGTGTCTTTGAAGGTATATATATATATATATATATATATATTAGAGAAAAATGGAAATAAATCCGATACAATGTAAATATAAAGATACTATATTAAAATATTCAGATGATATATATTTTTTATGATTTTTCATTTTTTGTTATGGCTACCCATGAGTATGGACTTGAGTTTTGATGAAATGTTCGTTCGATCATATCAAATTTGAATTAATTTCCAAGATGGCATGCCATTAATCTGAACGTGAAAGGGAATAAAATTTCCGTAAAATTCACGCGTGAAGTCAATGTTGAAGATCTCATATCGTTAATTTATTGGCGTTAATTTGGTTGGTTTGGTTTCTTTGTTTAATAGCATATCAACCTTTGTAGGTTTAAATAACCTACAAAGGTTGATATGCCATTAAACAAAGACATTCTCATAGAAGAACAGTTGTGGTACTATTTAACCCATAGCTTGGAGGATAAGGTGGTTCATACCTTTCCCAAGAATATTTGTCCGAAAGTAAACGTAATAGCTCGACTGGAGTACGAACTTGCGTACTACGATTCCGCAGTCCATCGCTTTAACCATTACACCACAAGGACACCCCCGATGTTAATTTGAATTGAATGACGAGATAACTTCATTGGAAAGTAGAGATAGAGTTCTACTTAGTTCAAGTTCAAATTCAGATGACTAAAATGTTGTAACTTATACCGATTAACAAAAAGCACCTCCCTCAGGATCCCTTCAATCGATTTAAAATCAATCAATCTCTCTCTCTCTCTCTCTCTCTATATATATATATATATATATATGTAAATACGAAGGTCATTCTATAAATTTGGTGAATTTTTCCGAATGAGTTGCCAATAGGAAGCAATGATTCTGATGGCATCTTTTTCAAGGAAGTCAACGGAAGACTGTAGCATGACATTCTTTGCTGAACGCTGCGCTCAGAACATTTTCCTTGCCGAAGTTTCAGTATTTCTAATCTATTGACTGTTTTATTGTATCAGGCTTAAGTGGGAAACCCATAAGTAGCCTATTTGTAAACATTCTTTACATATACTCTTCTGTGAATTTCACATTGTTTGCACATCTCGGTGACCAAAACTATCACGACAAAACTCTGTTCAAGCTTGGGCCATTCTTTTTGATTTCGAGTATATTTTGAGTAGCTTCCAGCTGGACACATGGCGTAACCGTTATAGGCGTTGGTTTCCTAAGCTTCTAAGGAGACAATTGTCTGGAGGTTGCAGGTTCAATCCTCACTACAGGCGAGTAACAATACAGGAATACTTAACACTTGTACCCGGTTATGGCTAACGGAATCAGAACAGGCGACCCCCGTGATTTCAATAAAGGACGTAGTTCGAAGTTCTGTGAAGGTTCCCGAGTTCGACAAACACCTGAAGAATGCTGGAGGACATATCGACCGAAACGTTGTGGAAATAACAATAAAGATGAAGACAATAGTCCGAAAACCCTTAATAATAAAAATCATCAAGCTTCGTCTCAGAAATTTAGACAACTAAATATTTTTGCGTAATCAAAAAAATTTGTTTTAAAAATTCCCCTCATTTATTGAATGACATAGATAGATAGATAGATAGATAGATTTTCCTTATTTATTGAATAGCTCTCGTCCATAGTAAGCGATAAAGATAGATTTTTAAAAAATCCCTTTATTTATTGAATGACGCACAAAGATTAATAGATAAATAGATTCCCCTTATTCATTGAATGCCTCTCAGATATATATATATATATATATATATATATATATATATATATATATAGATAGATAGATAGATTCCCCAATTTATTGAACGATTCTCATAAATAGATACATTGATAGATTTCTCTTTTTTCTTTTTTTTTTTTTTTTGATAATCCTGATAGATAGATAGATAGATTTCCCTTATCAATTGAATGTTTCTCATAGATAGACAGATAAATAGAAAAATTCCGCTAATTTATTCAATGACCTTCATCGAAAGATTGATAGACAAATGAATAGATAGATTCATCTAATTTATTGAATGACCATCATTAATAAATAGATAGATAACAAAACCTCTTTCTGGATACTGAGTAAACGATATGCTGTTTAACAAGCACGCTATATTCGATCTCTGTCGTAAGTCACTTGCCACAGAAATCGATACAGTTCGGATCAATGAACACACTTCCAACAACTAATGTAACTAATTCTTTAATAGTACCACTGTGAACCTCTTCTGTATATAAAACAGAGAGAGGAGTAGTCGTACATTATAAAACAGGACCACCTCCCTTGTTTTCACGATGATGAAAGATACTCAGGAGTTGACATTCCATTGATCTAGAGGAAAATGACTTGTTGATCTTGATTCTTTCCTAGGGGTGACCTCGTGGTGTAATGGTTAAAGCGATGGACTGCGGAATCATAGTAAGTGAGTTCGTACTTCAGTCGCGCTATTACCTTCACTTTCGGGCAAATACCCTCGGGAAAGGTATGAAACCCCTCATCCCCCCAGCTATGGATTAAATAATACCACTACTATTCTTCTAGGAGAATGACTTGGCATTAAATAACCTACAAAGGTTGATATGCCATTAAACAAAGAAACCAACCAAACCAATTGATTCTTTTCTGACGAGTCTCACAAGTAGCCTATTTCCACGAGCCTAATTTTTTTCATGATCTTTCAGTCTTTGACCTATTCTCTAGATCGATTAATGTCGTACGCTTTTGTATCAGGAGGAAAGACCAAGAAATGATTAGAAGGAAAAAAAAAAGAATTGTTTTTATTGATTAGTGAATGGCTTACGTTGACAAAAGATAGATTTTTTTTTCCGAATATATTTTTGTTAAGTCTTTTGTTCGGCATACTTCTCGGATCTTCAGTCGGGCTAATCAGTTTCCCCTTTACGTGATGCCTTTAATAAGTTTCCAGACTTTTTTTGTACAGGCATTTAAAATTGTCGTAGACCCTTGAAAATTCACTATGTTATTGTTATACATCGTATGAGATGACTGACCTATTTTTATGATTTCAGGTTCAAATGAACAGCTACAGCACCAATTGGAATACACCCTACTAAAGCCTGATTGTCACAGCTGGTGAATTTCGAAAATGCAATCTGACGCTTTAGAAGAACGATATGCAATAAAATTCTGTTTTAAACTTGGACAAAATGCCATGCAATGAAAGCTGGACCTACTGCTATGACCCAGAGACCAAAAGACAGAGTTCCCAGTGGAAGCATGCTGACTCTCCTAGACCCAAGAAGGCCAGACAGAGCAAATCCACTCACAAACTTTTGATGATCCCTTTTTTTGACAGCAGTGGCATAATCTACATGCACTGGATTCCCAGTGGACAGACAGTCAACAAGGAATACTATGTTGATGTTTTAAGGGAATTCAGGAAGAGACTCCGTCGGAAGAGGCTAGCACTCTTCAAATCGGGTCAGTGACATTTCCAGCAGGATAATGCATCAGTCTACAACTCCATCCTTGTCGCAGACTATTTGAGCAAGATGGGCTTCAAGACAGTTCCTCCGCCTCCCTACAGTCCAGACCTTGCTACCTGTGACTTTTGGTTATTCCCTAAGCTCAGAGGCTGTCGTTGTGAGATAATTGAGGAGATGAAAGAGGCTGTGATGAAGGTCAGTGACACGCTCACACAAAGGACTTCTTATTTAATGATCCTCGTATGTTGACTACTTTCATTTTACCAAGTTACCATAATACCTAGAGTTCTTCAAGGTGTAGTATAGCCTAAAACTGCAGTATAGACTTTCAAATAAAATAAGTGATTTATCATTGATATAGTGTATATATCTTAGTTATATGAGAGATTCTTTTAGTAAATAACAGTAATATATCTATCTATGAGGGTTATTCAATAAATAAGAATAATCTATCTATCTATGAGGGTTATTCAATAAATAAGAATAATCTATCTATCTATCTATGAGGGTTATTCAATAAATAAGAATAATCTATCTATCTATGAGGGTTATTCAATAAATAAGAATAATCTATCAATGAGGGTTATTCAATGAATAAGAATAATCTATCTATCTGTGAGGGTTATTCAATGAATAAGAATAATCTATCTATGAGGGTTATTCAATGAATAACAGTAATCTATCTATCTATCTATGAAGGTTATTCAGTAAATAAGAGGAATCAATCTATCAATTTATCTTATTATAATTATCATATATATATATATATATATATATATATCAACAATAGGTAAATAAACAAAACTAATAGTATATAAAAAACACTAGAAAATAATAAATTAAACATAATTAAGTATACAAATTAACAAGTAACAAAATTAATACAATATAACCGCGTAGAAAAACATTCAGTTTAAACTAGAGAGCCCTTCCCAGAATACCTTACGAACTAAACCAGCATTTCCATCATGCCTTTCAACCATAATCAAACGTGTAATGTCCCCCAAAACAGCATATAAACGGACGCCCACCATGCGCGTTCACTTGGCTCGACAATCGCAGAAGCAATCACTATACGACGTTTTTTTTTAAATGCCTGCACTTAGATATATCATCATCATCATATCGTGCTGGCAGCACGGATATCCCTGACCCTCTCTCGCCACTCCTCCCTATCGTTCATCGCCCTAGGTAGGTCTTCAGGACAACAACCTGTATCCTCACATAGCTGCTGAATGTACGTTCGTGCTGGTCGTCCTGCTTTTGCGCGGCCGTGTGTGGGGATCCATAAGAGTACATCTCTTATGAGTTCATCTCTGCTTCTCCAGCAATGTCCTGCATGTCTGGTTCGCCTAACTTGAATAGTTTTCGTGATAGGGGGCAGGTGGCCGTACAGTTGGTGTCTTGCGGGGTGTTGCTGCCAGGACTTGTTGAGGATTGCACGCAGCATTCTTGTGTAATTGCCATGCTCCATCAATTATACTGAAGACACTTATCAATAAATAAAGTAAGCTATATCAATTTACTGCCTGCGAGTTTTTCCTACGAGCATTTGCGGGTAGTCTTTCACTGGAGTTTGAATAAAGCTAAGTCCCCTCAAGTCATCAGGATTCTTCTCACTATTCTCGCCAATCTTAACAATACTGCAGTTCGCCTGGTTTCGGCACTTTCTCCGATTTCCAGCATTTCCAGTCCCCTTACCAAACATTTGGAGATCGTTTCGAACACTTCAATTATAATTGGTTTTACCATCACTCTCATGTTACATAACCTTTTGACCATTTGTCTGAGGCTGTAGAATACACCGACTGCACCTCTGCAGAGGGATAAGACACACCCAACGAGTGTCCTGTATATGACACTAAACAATCTGATGGTGAGGTTCCAGTAATCCTGGAACATTGGGTAATGCGGAGTACCCCTTCATTACCATTGTCCCCACGTTCACGCTGGCCCGGAGTGGTAGCACCTGATAATGGTCCTATCTATTGGTCCTATCTATTGGTGTCTTGACTTTAGTATTTTTTGCATTTAGACTGCGTATTTATACTAAACTGAATTGTTTAAGATAGAACTGTTTTGACATTTAAACTGCGTACTTATGCTAAACGAAATTATCTGAAATAAAACTGTTTTGAATTTAACTCTGTGGATTGCCCAGTCGGCTGGGGCTGTAGAATACACCAACTGCATCTCTGCAGTGAGGTAAGACCTCCCCCAATGAGTGTCCTAGATGTGACACTAAGCAATCTGACTGTGGGGTGCCAGTGATGCTGGAGCTTAGGGGAATGCAGAGCACCCCTTCATTTCCATTGCTCCAAGATCTTCTCTGGCCCGGAATGGTGGCACCTGATAGGTCCCTATCAATGGGTTAAATAGAATTAACTGCGAACTTATGCTAAACTGAACTGTTTGACAAAGAAATGTTTGACTAAACTGAATAGCTTGAAATAGAAATGTTTTTGACAATTAAACTGTACTTACATTTAAACAGCGTACTTATGTTAAACTGAATTGTTTGAAATGGAACTGTTTTTGACACTGAAACTGTACTTACACTAAAATGAATAGTTTAATATAGAACTGTTTTGAAATTTAGCAGTGTAAACAAAATCTGTCCTTATACTAAACTGAATTAGCTGAATTAGAACTGTTTGACAAAACTGGATAGCTTGAAATAGAAATGTTTTTGACAATTAAACTGTGTACTCATGCTAAACTGAATTGTTTGAAATAGAACTGACTGTTTGTATAAAATGGATTTGGTGTTGAATGACCTACAAAGTTGATATGCCATAAAAACCAACCAACCAACCAAATAACAACCATAACTTTTTAGTTCTCTAGCAAGGCCCAAGTAGTTCTCTATTTTTGTTTTACTATTTGACTCATTTGATAGTTCTTCACATCAACGTTAGCTGATGGTTTCTCACTGGAGTTTGAGTTTTCAGAGCAAATGAAAGAAAAACCACTTGATATACTTAACAGGACAAACTTTATGGAATTAGCTCAATTTGACGATGTTCATCTTGTTAGTATCATTATTTTGCACTTTTGAGGGTTTTTTTTTACACCAGCGTTAGCTGATGGGTTCCATTAAATTCTGAGGGCCAGCAAGTCTCTTCAAGTCTCTAGGACACCTCCTCTAAGTATTCTAGCTGATATCAATAATGCCGTAAGTTTGGATGGTCTCCACTGGTCCTCTTATTTCCAAGTTCTCAAGTCCTTGTACAATTCCTTTGGTGACTGCCAGTTATAATTGATATCATTGGGGTTTTTTTCATGTTTCATTTTTTTTTTTCTGTTCTCTACCAAGGTCTTTGTACTTATTTCGCTTTCCTTCTGTTTTATTCTGTGATCAGCCGGAACGACGATACCGTTATTATTATTTACTCCTTTTCGAGTTTTTCACCATAGCGTTAGCCGATGGTTTCTCGCTGGAGTTTGTGTAACAGCAAGTCTCCTCAAGTCTCCAGGATTCTTCTCAGTATTCTAGTTGATCTCAATAATGCTGTAAGTTTGGTTGGTCTACACTCGTCCTCTTATTTACAAGTTCTCAAGTCCTTGTACTAATCATTTGGTGACTGTACCAAGAGAACCAATTACAATTGATATCACCGTCATTTTCATGTTCCACAGTTTTTTTCAATTCCCAAGCAAGGTCTAGGTACTTATTTTTCTTTTCGCTTTCTTTCCATTTTACTCTGTGGTCAGCCGGGACAGCAAAGTGCACAGTTCGGCAAGTTCTCTTTTTTGTTGATCATTACAAGGTCTGGTCGTCTGGCCGTGGTTTGTTATTATAATTATCCTCATTATCATATTTACCCAACCCCTCCGCTCGGGCAGGATATGACACAAGGTCAATTTTTAAGCGGAGTTTAACAGGTTTCAATTCAGAGTTTTCCTTCTCTTAGACTAGTTGCCCTACTATTTACCCATAGATGGAGGGAGAATAATTGGATTCATACCTTTCCCAAGGGTATTAGTGCGATGTGAAATGCAATCAGTCAGGTCCAGGATTTGAACTCGTGTCGCCGTGTCCATATTACAACGATAACAATTACACCACGGGCACCTCCAAATTATCCTCATTATTATTATTATTAAATTAAATGGTGTTGCTTTGGAATAAGATTGGCAGATTATTATGGGATGGGGACGCACATTAACATCGAAATAAACAAATGAGCAAATAGAGGGATCGCGGCTTATTTGAAACAAATCCATTTCACGCGTCACATATACAACCCAAATTAAGAGTTAGAATCTCAGAAGCATTTTAGTATTCATTTTCTTGCACATTTTTTCTTCATAGAGTTTACCAATTCTGTGACCTTGTCCAAATTTGTAGCAATTAACCGGGCGAGTCCTCGTGGCGAAATAGCTAAAGTGCTGGCCTGCATCATCGGAGTTAGCGGATTCGAACTCCAATCACGTACAATTTCAGACTTTTGACTCTTGGTAAAAGTCATGACCCCCTCATACACCCAGCTAATATCATTACTGTTTTTCTACAAGGATGATTTTGGCATTAGATAGCATGCAAAGGTTGATATGCCTTTAGACAAAGAAACCACACCAAGCATTTGACCATCCTAGAAAAACGAAGCCATATTTTTTGTTAATCTGTTGGATTTTCTAAACAACTGTTTTTGACCGAGGTTAAGCGCTTGTCTTAGTCACCATTAGGATCTTTGATGTCAATTGTTTAATGTTTATATCAGAGGAACAGATTACATATCTATTTATGCACACCTATATACAAACGCGTGTGCGCGCACACATGCTCGTAGATAGATATGAACTGACTGATATATATATATATATATATATATATATATATATATATATATATATATAGTCCAGTTAAACCGGAGTTGGGAGTGATTCCATCAGAACAAGAAGTTATTCAAGCATGAATATTTAAAATTTTCCTGGTAAAGAGCTCAATGTACCAATAATACAGAGCAATAAATTCTTTAAGAAAAACAACGAAACCGGTCACATAGGATTATAAATTTATTTCCATCCTGTTACGCATTTTTGAAGTTTCCAAAAACACGAAAAAAAACAGGACTTCTTCAGATCTTTTGGATAAAAAAAATTAGAATAGACACATGGTAGTGGGAGGGGATAGTGGGAGGGAGTCGAAGAAGGGTGAGGAGTTACCTCTTCACTAAGCCCACTTCCGTTTTAAATTTAAATTTCGGTTAGCAATGTAGTAAATATTGTTGTTGTTTTTTTTTAAACTTTCCCTTAATTAATAAATTTTTTAAAAATTCATATTTACACCTAACTTACAGATTTTTTATTGACTAAGATTTAAACTTTAAATAATAACCTCACGTAAAGTGATTGTCCAATGAATGATTTGTGTAATTTAGATAACGTAGTATATCAAGCTATTATTTATCCAAAAGAGGACATAAATGATAAGAAATATTATATTGGCATTTCATCTACTAATTTTAAAATTAGGTATGGAAATCATAAATTTTTCTTCTCCCATGAGCATCAAAAAAATCAAACTGCTCTATCCAAACATTATTGGGGATTAAAAGTTAAAGGGTTAACCCCGGAAATACAATGGTCCATATTGAGAAGATCTAGTACCCCAAAATCTTTCGATAGTAGGTGCAACCTGTGTCTTGAAGAAAAAATCCACATTTTGCTTTTTCCTGAGCCAAAAACATTATTAAATAAGACAAATGAACTAATCGCTAGGTGTAGACATAGGGCTAAATTTAAACTATAAATAATTAAACAAATTTTTCTATAAAAACATAGAGATAATTTTGAGAATAATTAAAATAAATTGTTAGATAGAAAATTGTGAAAAAGAATATATACGTACTACGCATAAAAAGTGGAACAAATTAATGCTTTCTAAATAATTTTGAAATGTTAAAATATAGTAAATAAATTAAATATTTGTTTTTATTTTTGATATATCTAATACTGTATCTTTACGTGAGGTTATTATTTAAAGTTTAAATCTTAGTCAATAAAAAATCTGTAAGTTAAGTCTAAATATAAATTTTTAAAAAATTTATTAATTAAGGGAAAGTTAAAAAAAACAAAAAACAACAATATTTACTACATTGCTAACCGAAATTTAAATTTAAAACGGAAGTGGGCTTAGTGAAGAGGTAACTCCTCACCCTTCTTCAACTCCCTCCCACTATCCCCTCCCACTACCATGTGTCTATTCTAATTTTTTTTATCCAAAAGATCTGAAGAAGTCCTGTTTTTTTTCGTGTTTTTGGAAATTTTAAAAATGCGTAACAGGATGGAAATAAATTTATAATCCTATGTGACCGGTTTCGTTGTTTTTCTTAAAGTATATATATATATATATAAGTATTATTTGGTCCAGTTAAACAGGAGTTGGGAGTAATTCCATCAGGACAAGAAAATTATTCAAGAGTGAACATTTAAATTTTCCTGGTAAAGAGCTCAATGTAACAGACATTACAGAGCAATAGTTTCATTTAGATAAAACAACAAACCGGTCACATTAGATTGATTAGAATTAATATTAATATTAATATATGACGGGTGCTGATTAGTTTTTATGAACGGTTTATAAGAATTATTCGAGAGTCACATTCAGGAAATCTATTTTAATATTAAATCTGTAGTTTAAGTCAAATTGTAATTAGAATTTAAAAATTTAAATTTAAATTAAAAAAAATTTTTTTTAAAAATTTACTATAATTCTAACCAACAATAAAATAAAATACGGAAGTGGACTAAATGAAGAGATAACTCTTCACCCCTATTTTATCCCCTCCCACCTTTTTCTGTGTCTATTCTAGTCTTTTTTAGCCAAAGGATCTGAAGAAGTCCTGTTAAATTTTTTCGTGTTTTTGAATTTTTCAAAAACGCGTAACAGGATGGAAATAAATTTATAATCCTAATGTGACCGGTTTGTTGTTTTTTCTTAATTATATATATATATATATATATATATATATAAACCGCAAGATATAATGAAGGAACTAGATGACAGATTGATGTAGATAGTTCGTTTGGTTGTTTGGGTTTTATGGCATATCAACCTTTGTAGGTTATTTAACGCCAAATCCATTTTTATGTAAATAATCAGTTCTCTTTCAAAGAATTCTGTTGAGCATAAGCACGCAGTTTAAATGTAAGTACAGTCTAATAGTAAAAACCTTTCTACTGCAAGCTATTCATTTTAATCTAACAATTCAGTTTAGTATAAGTATGCCGTTAGTTCTATTTAACCCATAGATAGGACCCTATCAGGTGTTACCACGCCGGGCCAGAGTGGACCTGGGAGCAATGGCAATGAAGGGTTGTTCTGCATTCCCCAAAGCCCCAGCATTACTGGAATCTCACCATCAGATTGTTTAGAGTCATATCCAGGACACTCGTTGGGGGGGTCTTACCCCTCTGCAGAGGTGCAGTTAGTGTATTCTACCGCCTCAGCCGACTGGTCAATATACAGAGTTAAATGTCAAAAAAGTTTTATTTCAGATAATTTAGTTTATCATAAGTAAACAGTTTAGACAGTTCTATTACGAGCAATTCAGTTTAGCATAAGTAGGCAGTTTAGATATCAAAACAGTTCTATTTTAAACAATTCAATTTAGCATAAATACGCAGTTTAAATGCAAAAATCAGCATTGTGAAGGAAGCATAGTTTAGTTCTATTTAACCCATAGATAGGACCCTTATTTATATTTACCAACCCCTCCACTCGGACTGGATATGACACAAGGTCAATTTTGAAGCGGAGTTTAACAGGTTTGAATTCAGAGTTTTCCTTCTCCTAGACTAGTTGCCTCACCAAAGCTGAAGAACGTAGTCTGCCCTACTATTTACCCATAGCTGGAGGGAGAATATTAGGTGCTACCACTCCGGGTCAGAGTGGACCTGGAAGTGATTGCAATAAAGGGGTACTCTGTATTCCCCAACGTTCCAGGATTACTGGAACCTCACCAATTGGTTAGTATCATATCTAGGACACTCGTTGGGGGTGTCTTACCCCTCTGCAGAGAAGCAATCGGTGTATTCTACTGGCCCAGCCGACTGGGCAAGGAGATAGATAGATAGATAGATAGATAGATAGATAGATAGATAGATAGATAGATAGATAGATAGAAATAAACAGATATAAATACTAAGATGTGAATCGACTGAGTTAGATAGAAATACTGAGATAGATAAGAAAAGACTGAGATAAATAGGTTGATAGATATGAAGAGACAGATAGATCTAAATAAATAGTTTAATATAAAGACTAAAATAGATAAGTAGATATGAAGATACCATGATAGATCGATAGACAGATGTGAATAGAATGAGTCTGATAGAAAGACAGAAATAGATTGTAACACAGGGAGAGAGAGACAGAGAGAGAGAGAGAGACAGAGAGAGAGACAGAGAGACAGAGAGAGACAATGACTGATTGAACATTATTCTTAATCATGAGGCCTCTTCTTTTGGTGGTAAGTAATAAATGCTTTCTGAGTCATCCATCAACATTTCATCATTTATCAAACGTAATGCATATCTAATAAAGACCGTGAGAAGGCAGACGACGTAACACTTGGAAATCCGTACCAGTTCCCGACTTATGCAATTAATCATTATTTTTGAATTGCTCCAAATTTTTAAGCTTTTATTTTTTATCAATTTTCTTTGTTTTCTTGATGATAGTCGAGCGTTGGGGTATAAACGCCCACACTATCCACTTATTCCACTTGGATATGACCAATTTACCAATTTTCCAATTTTCAAGTCAATAAACCTGAGCGCTCGCTTCTGTTTCAAGTCCTTTTTTCTCTCAATATTTGAAGAATGCTTTCTGCTAACAAGAGCAATGGCTCGTTAGACCAAGACATATCCCTATTAGGGAGCAGGGAGAGGTAAGTGTGTGTGTGACTTTGTGTGTTTTTAACTATCTATCTATCAATCTATGTCAGTGGGTGTCTATGAATGTGTGAGTATTTGAGTGTGTGTGTGTGTGTGTGTGTGTGTTTTTGCGTGTGTGTGACTGTGGGTTTGTGTATGTGACTGTCTCTCTCTATGTATGTTAGTGGGTGTTGGCAAGTGTGTGTATGAGTCAGTATCTGTGTATGACAGTCTCTCTTTCTCTCTCACTATCTATCTCTGACTGTGGGTGTCTTCTAGTTTGTGTGTGTGAGCGAGCGTGCCAGTGTATGTGTGTGTAAATGTGTGTGTGTGTGTGTGTGTGTATGTGTGTGTGTGTGTGTGTGTGTGTGTGTGTGTATTTGTGTGCTATAATGCGTGTATGCCTCTACGTTTGTACGTCTCGGCGTATTTGTATGTAGATCTGTGTGACTACGAGTATATATGCATCTGTGAGTTTGTGTGAAACTATGAGTGTGTGTATCGGTGTACGTGTGTATAAGAGTGTGTGTTTTTGTGCCTGTGTATATGTGTATTTGTGTGTGATAAAAATGCTATACTTTTTGTATAATATTCTCATTCCTATCTAAATAATTTGCACACAGAGGTAAGGTTTCAATTCTTTTCTTTGCTTTCTTTGTTTTTAATTGCATATCAACCTTTGCTGGTTATTTAATGCCAAAGCCATTCTCTTAGAAGAACAGTAGTGGTACTATTTAACCCATAGCTATGAGGATAAGGGGGTTCATACCTTTCCCAAGGGTATTTGCCCGAAAGTGAACGTATTAGCGCGACTAGAGTACGAACTCGGGTACTACGATTTAACCATTACACCACGTGGGTACCCCGTAAGGTTTCAAGTAATTTATCTAATACTAATAATTATATAGTATCAAGTAATTATTTCTATTTAATCATTTATTTTCACACAGTTATATGGTTTCAAGTAAGTAATAATAATGATCCAAAGTAAAAAAAAAAAAAAAGTTTAAGTCACTAATATTAATACAAATAATTTACGATAATGTTATCAAGTAT
Source organism: Sepioteuthis lessoniana (assembly GCA_963585895.1). Taxonomy (NCBI): domain Eukaryota; kingdom Metazoa; phylum Mollusca; class Cephalopoda; order Myopsida; family Loliginidae; genus Sepioteuthis; species Sepioteuthis lessoniana. The sequence goes on along the minus strand of CAUZXS010002489.1, from coordinate 299,915 downwards.
TTCAGTCTAATACTAACAATTTTCAAACAAATTTATTTGACCCATAGATGAGGGGACCCTAAAAAGTACAACCATTCTGTATTACCCAGTCGGCTGGGGCTTTAAAATACACCTACTGCACTTCTGCTGAGAGCTAAGACCCCTGCCCAATGAGTGTTTTGGATATGACACCAAACAATCTGATGGTGAGGTTACAGTAATGCTGGAGCTTTGGAGAATGCGAAGTAACCCTTCCCTGACATCGCCCCCAGATCCTCTCTGGTCTGTAGTGGTTGCACCTGATGGGTCAAATAGAACTATGAGTCAAACAGAACTAACCTGTGTACTTATGCTAAACTGAATTGTTTGAAATAGAACTATTTTATATATAAAAATGGATTTGGCATTAAATAACCAACAATGGTTGATGTGCCATAAAAACAAACCAAACCAAAACAAAACAAACAACCTCTCTGTCGATATACTGGCCCGGGGAGTAACGGTAATAAAGGAGCACTCTACCCTCCAGACAGAGAGCTTCACCGTCAGATACAGTTTATTGTCATAGCCTGAACATAGCATAGTCTAAGCCCCACCGACAGGAATATTGTGCTTGTGAGCAGAAAAAATCAGACATATTGGTTATAACCAATGAAATGAAAGATCTTTTCGATCCAGATTAATCAGCTTTATTGTCTTCCTCATCATGTTAGGTTGGTTGGTTGGTTGGTTGGTTAATTGTTAGGGTTTTATGACATATCAACCTTTGTAGGTTATTTAATGCCAAATCCATTTTTATACAAATGAACACTTTGATTTCAAACATTTCAATTTAACATGAGTACACAGTTTAATTGTCAAAAACATTTCTATTTAAAGATATTCAGATTAATCAAACAGTTCTAATTCAAACAATTCGGTTTAGCGTAAGTACAATTTTATTGTCAAAACAGTTCTATTTCGAACAATTCAGCTTAGCATAAGTACGCAGTTTAAATATCAAAACAGTTCTATTTTAAGTAATTTAGTTTAGCCTAAGTACGCAGATTAGTTCTATTTAACCCATAGATAGGGCCCTATCACTGGGAGCGATAGCAATAAAGGGGTACTTCGCATTCCCCAAAGCTCCAGCATTACTGGAACATCACTATCAGATTGGTTTGTGTCATATACTCGTTGGGAGGTGGTTTTACCCCTCTGCAGAGATGCAGTCAGTTTATTCTACTGCCCCAGCCGACTGAGCAACATCATGTTAGGGTTGCCGTACTCTTCGGCCTTACTCTTGCCTAATTTTTTGAGACAAACCGTCGTTATTATACATCAATCTTTTAGGTATCTTTCAAACTCTATGTCTTTTTTATCTCAGAATTTAGCTCCCTGTAATCTTTGGTCTTCGGTGTTAAAAACTGGTTAGCTCCGTCGGCATTCCTCCACTTTGGCATTAGGAAATAAACCTGAATTCTGTTCTTTTGAACGAACAAAGATTCTGGTGCCGTTAGAGAAGAAGGCTTTTCCATGTATGGTCGGGCCGGAACCGAATTTCGACACCCCAGAGTATATCTAACCCCTTCATTACGGGCAGGATATGACACCAGGTCAAATCTTTGAGTTGAGATTGTCCCTCACGAGAGCGTACGGTCTAAGGCAGGGATAAATATTGGTTGGTCTCTATCGGTATACTCTTCTTGGGAGGCACCTCAGGCGTCAGGCAATAAACTTGATTTTCCCCTTTAGACGAAAAAGAGGGCAAATGCTGCCTGAGGAGATGGACCCCTGAAGTCAAGCCCTTCAAGTATCAGTTGAAAACGGGTTTCCTGGCTAAAAACAAATTTGGTAATTTGTCTGCCTTAATAACTTAATAAAGGTAGCGATTTTTCCCTCTGATGAAATTAGCTAATTTGCATTTTTCTCTTTAAAAAATCACTTATTAAAAAAGGAAAAAATGCCGTATTAGTTTTAATTATATTTGATTGCGATAATATTGTTATAAGCCTATATTTTCTTGTGTACTGGCAACGTTAGCTTTATAATAAAATTAACAGTTTTTCTGTAATATATATATATATATATATATATATATATATATATATATATATATGCAATTGTAAGCTACTTTGTGCGTATATCTGTGTGGCTATGAGTGCTTGTATCTGTCTGTTTGCGTGTATGTGTATGTGTGCGTGCCTCTGTGTGTGTGTATTTGTCTGTGTGTCTGTGATATGTGTCTATGAGTGTGCGTGTTTGTGTGCCTGTAAATAGGTGTGTGTGTGTGTGTGTGTGTGTGTGTGTGTGTGTGCCTATATATGAGTTTTTGTGAGTGTGAGTGCATGTGTAGATAATTTTTTAAATCGAAGACATTATTGATGGCTTTAAGATTCAACTTTTTCATCCAGTCTTTATTTAGTTATTGTAAAATTGAATTTAATTTTCTTTTGTTTGGTCAAGTCGTCATTTTGAGCTGTTTCTACAGTTTATATTATGCAGTGATGTTTCTACAGTTATATATTATACAGTGATGGTTCTACAGTTATATATTATACAGTGATGAACGGTGCGTGTTTTTCACCTTGTTATCGACACTGTTGAAAAGCCACAATAAACTCTTGCTGATAAATCCCACGCTAGGAGAATGGAAACCAACTTTCAGAAAATCCAGAGGAAGAACAAGTCACTATATATCGATTACGTATTGTCACACGAGAATTACTCATTCCTTTATACTCAAACAAGAGGAACAGTTACAAAGTATGACATGTCATACACCGTAAAGTTAAACCGTTTATCATAGAATCGGATGGGCCCGTAGTGTAATGGTTATCGTCACAGGATATGGACACGGCGATACGAGTTCAATTCCTGGACAAGACAGATTGCATTTCACATAGCACTAATACCCTTGGGAAAGGTATGAATCCAATTATTCTCCCTCCAGCTATGGGTAAATAGTAGGGCAGACTAGGTTTTTTAGCCTTGGTGAGGCAACTAGTCTAGGAGAAGGAAAACTCTGAATTCAAATCCGCTAAGCTCCGCTTAAAAAATTGACCTTGTGTCATATCCTGCCCGAGCGGAGGGGTTGGGTAAATAGGATCATAGAATGCGGATATTTAGCCTTCATTGTACAACGCTTTTTCAATGCAAATTTGATGAAAGACCTATTTAAAATGACAACATGAATGATGTTTGTTTTTTCTGTTAGAAGTTAAATTATATCCAAAATTAAAAACGTAAACATGATTTGTACAACACAAAGAAATTATTCTAAAAACTATCCAAGAGGGGAGGGTGTCCTTGTGGTGTAATGGTTAAAGAGATAGACAACAGAATCGTTATGAGCGAGTTCGTATTCCAGTCGCGCTATTACGTTCACTTTCGGGCAAATACCCTTGGGAAAGGTATGAACCCCCTTATCCTCCCAGCTATGGGTTAAATAGTACCACTACTGTTCTTCTAGGAGAATGGCTTTGGCATTAAATAACCTACAAAGGTTGATATGCCATTAAACAAAGCAACCAAAACAACCAAATTGACACCAATAAATTAACGGTATGATATCTTCAACACTGACTTCATGCGTGAATTTTACGGAAATTTTATTCCCTTTCACGTTCAAAGGTTGATATGCCATTAAACAAAGAAACCAAACCAAACATATCCAAGAAGAATCTGACATATCGTTAAGACAAATCCCAACTCAAAAAAAACCAAAAAAACTCTCTTAAACGACAACATAAATGTAAATATAAAAGTACACAGTACCTGATGTCTTAATCTCAGGCATAAAATAATCCCAGACGGGTTGACATGCCATTAAAATCAATCAATCACTCATATCATATATTGATTTTTTTCTAACTATTTTCCACCTAGCTTCAAATAGAAAGTATTTGTGAAGTATCCAGACATTTACAGAACGTTACAATTATGAAATATGCCTGGCATATTTTCGGAAACACTGAAGAATTCTTTTAAACCAGATCCCCAATTTTAAAAATATAAGATGACCTCATACGATCTTTACAGCTTAGCTCAATCCCAATGAGAAAAGCGTTTGATGGGTTCTTCAAAAGGAAATCTCACAAGAAAGCACAATTGAAGCCTTGTATATATCCTGTTCGTTTTTTTCCATTTCTCTAACCACTAAGATAAATGCACAGATGATGATCACTAATGTAATTGGGTGGACCTAATAAACAACAACCAATCAACGTCTTGGACGTGAGAAAAAATGTCAGGTTTAAATGAGGGAAAAGAAATTTGAAAAAAGCGTTTAAAAATGGGATTTAAAATGGCGCCAAATGTCGTTGTCGACAAAGTCTGCTCATTACAGGAGGCTTCCACATGAAATAACGATTCACTATTTAGTTCATTTACTATGCTTCAGTATGGTCATTTAATTTGTGTATCGAGGGGAAAAATGAGGAAAGAGGAAGATGGGAAAAGAATGAGGAGGGATAGGAAATGAGAAATAATGAGTGAATAGGAGACAAAGGAAAGAATGAGAACGGAGAAAAAGAAATGTCTAGAGGAAAGGAAAAAGAAAGAATAACTGGAAAGAAAGAAAGAAAAGAAAAGAACGAGTGAAAAAGAAAAAGAGGACGGAAGTAGCAGAGGAGGAAAGACAAAGAATAGGTTGAAGAAAACACTGAGAAAGAATGAGTAGAGAGAAAGAAAGGAAAAGAATTAGTGGAAGAGAAAAAGAAGAATGTGTAGAGAGAAGGAATGAGAAAAAATGGGTTGAGAGAAAAACAAAGAAAGAAAATGTAAATAGGAGGAAAAAGAATGAATTAGGAGGGGAGGTAAGGAAAATAGTAACTAATTGGAAGGAAAAGAAAAAGAGTCTAGCTCATCTCACTTGGATGATTATGTGATGGGAGGTAAGTGGCCATACATCTGCTGTTTTGTGGCTTGCGACGTCCAAGATTTATTCAAAACAGCATGCAGAATCCTCGTGTAGTTCCTATCAAACTTTTTTCTCACAGCACTTCGTTTAAGTCCAAGTGGTGTAAGCATACAATAGCACTGATATGATTTCTGCTTATGAAGTATTCCAATGAATTACTAATGATTTTTAAACAGACTTTTGCCTAGTCGGCTGGGGCTGTAGAATACACCGACTGCATCTCTGCAGAGTAGTAAGACCCCCGCCCCATGAATGTCCTGATATGACACTAAACAATCTGATGGTGGGGATCCAGTGATGCTAGAGCTTTGGGGAATGCAGGGCACCCCTTCATTGCCATTACTCCCTGGTCCACTCTGGCCTGGAATGATAGCACCTGATAGGGCCCGATCTATGGTTTAAATAGAACTAACTGCACACTTATGCTAAACTGAAATGTTTGAAATGGAAATGTTTTTGCCATTGTAACTCTACTTACACTAAACTGAATTGTTTAATATAGAACTTCTTTTGACATTTAACTATGTGTAAACAAAATCTGCCCTTATACTAAACTGAATTAGCTGAATTAGAACTGTTTGAATAAACTGAATAACTTGAAATAGAAATGTTTTTGACATGTAAACTGTGTACTCATACTAAATTGAATTGTTTGAAATAAGTAAGTAAAGTTGGCGACCGTAGTCGAGGGCGACTCGATGGCTCCCTTTTCAATAGCTACTACATCGAGGTGTTGGGGAGGGTGCTACTCCTTTCCCTGGATGGCTCCACTTTACTCTCGATACGTACCTTATATTGCTGAGTGTTAAGCAAGGAGCTATCACGTACCATTTTTAAGTCTTTGGTATGAACCCCAGTCTAGCGGACCATTGGCGAACACTCTACCTACTAGACCAATGAACCAGTTATTTGTTTGAAATAGAACTGACTATTTGCATAAAAATAGATTTGGCGTTAAATAACCTACAAAGGTTGATATGCCATAAAACCCTACCAACCAACAATCAAACAGACCTATTTGGCCATAGATGGGATCGAACAGGTACTACCGTTTCGGGTTAAAGTGGACCTCGAGTTTCACCATCAATTGCAGTTTTGTTTCATCCCTAGGACTCACGTAATTTTTTTTTTTTTTTTTTTTTTTTTTTGTGGGGCAGTTAGATTTCTCATCTTCAAGAAATACAGTCTGCATTTTTAAGCCGACCGGGCGTATATAGATCTTTGTCGAAATTTTTATCTTCATAGTTTTTATGGATTTACCAAACAATTCTACCAGCGGGCAAGATGCAATACGGACTCAGTTTTTAAGCAGAGTACAATTAGTTCGAATTAAGAGTTTTGCTTCTCCTAGATTGATTGCCATTGCTAGGTTAAAAAGTCCAGTCTACCCTACTATTCACCTATAACTAAAGGAAGTAGATGGATGATTTTCTCAAGGGCATTAGCCCGAAGTAAAATGCAAACAGCCTTGTCCAGGATTTTGAACTCGGGTCACCGATTCCATTTCGATAGACGATAACCACTACGCTACCAGTACCTCCACTTATAGTCATAACTTGTGAACCATAACAGAGAAGAGGGGATCCCCGTGGCATTATGTCTTAAGTGCTGGATCGCAGTTTCGAAATAATCGACTTCGAATTCCTGTCGCTCCAGTCCGTTCACTTTTAGACAAATTCCCTTGGGGAAAAGTATGAAAGCTCTTGTCCACCCCCATTTATAGATGAAAAGTATCATGGCTCTTCTTCTTGGAGGATGGATTTGATGTTAGATAACCCACAAAGTTTGATATGCCAATAAACAAGAGAACCAAGGGAGATAACCCGACATAAGGTTTGCTCATTTTTTTTTTTTTTCATCAGTTCATTCGCTTGCAAATTATTCTTTTTCTACTTCTTGTCTTTTTCAGTCTTGACTAATTTATTGTCAAATTCGACAACTTAAAAAATATTTCCCTTCTGTCGCTAATTGTCTATTTTTTTCTTCTTCTCCACAGTTACATGTCACGTGTTTGTTAATCATTTCATTAGAGCCTCCTATGGGACAAAATATTTGGCTAAAACGTCATGTTTCAAAATGATTTTATCATTATTATTTTGTTTTTGCTTTGTTTCCTCGTGTCACGTTTTGTTCTTTCTACAAACCTGATCAATTTGCACGCTCAGTGAATCCCCCAGTCGAAGCCTTAAAACGTCCAATCTTAAACTCAACCGACATTTGTGTGTGCATGTGTGTTTGTGTGTATGTCAGTGGCAAAGCAATGTATTTCTTTGATTAACGGCTATTAGCAAAATTAATTAAAAAAAACAGAACTTAAAAATTACCCAATCCTTCGAAAAAAAAACTAAAACAAATGAGGTCCTGATCAGTTAGAGTGAATCAAAAGTTTTGCTATATTTTGATAACAGGAAGCCCAATTCGGAAGCTCCGGGTGCTTTTACTGAGATTGTGAAGGTGACGAACGTCCATGAACAGTGAGATGTCGAGTTCTCCTTACTATGTGAGAGACGACCTTACGCCACTGATCGGCTGCGTATCCCTGGCTCGACTCCCGATTCTGACTGGCCTAACTGTCTAAATCTGACCGCGTGGTTCTCATATCACGTGGTCTCCTCCCGGTTACACACCTACTCGACCGGCATACCCCGACGCACTGTCATCCCTCTGTTTACTAATCACAACATGATAGCTTGTCAAAGCGCACGGGGTCACCAGGAACGAACCCAAAATTCATGTCAACAGTCACTATATAACATATATATAGACGTAAAAAATCTCAGGCGTGCGTTCCAAATTTAGTAACCTGTAGTAGATTCGGAGTTGTAAATAAGTTTATGTTGTTGAAAAGTAAATTTCCTTTTTCAGCGTGAGTTTTACCGGGTCTCTCCGTTACAAATCAGACACTACAGGGCAAGAAAAGTACCAGTGTGAGACAAAAGTCCTGCAATATTTTCGTACGCACAAGTTTGCGGCGCGTATATCATGTGTCTGAAGCAGTTCAAGCCATGAAAGGTACTCGCTGTGGTTGATAGTATGGTGGTAGATGGTGCGATGATACGTTGGGCAATGTTTCAACCCTTTTTATGATTCGAAAGCAGCAACCTAAACGTGCAGCATAGTTTAATTCGGGAATGTATATTTTATGAGTTCGAACCAGTCCGTGACGTCACGAAAACGGCCAAAAATATTTTTTCGTGTGAAAGGGAAAGATGCTGTTGATTAGAATATATTAAGCAAATGGTTGAAGAAATTTAACACAGGTTGAAAGAATCTCTGTGATCAGGAAAGCTCAGTTAGGCCTTAAACCGTGATTTCTGAAGCCGTACTCAAAGCCACAAAGGTAAAGTCAACTTGCAAGAAGGTGCAAGCGTTGGCACACCCTGGCCCCAGGAAGAAGATATTGGGCAAGAAGAAGTCCCCTCTCTAAGAATTTGTCTCTCCATCTATGTCTCAAACTTACAACAACCTGTAGGCCCCTTTCGAAAATAAAATGAGATAGATATATTTTTATAAAGAAGTGTGTTTCGTTTCGTTTATTGAAGTTCGTTCTTTATCTTTGATTAATGTTCTTGGTTGGGTCTATGAGAAGTATACAACACACACACACACACACACATATATATATATATATATATATATATATATATATATATTAAATTTCGGGAACAAGAAAATTTATATAAAGTTATTAGCAAAGATATCATTGGTAATGAAAGAAGGGGAACTCTAATAAAATAATAAAACAAACGAAGGCCCTTTCGTTCGGCGCTTTTCCAGTTTTTATACACCGGAAAATTTGATAAAAACGGGGGTATATATTATATAATTTGGATTGCCAGATACGAGGTAATATATTTGGAAATCCAAATTATATAATATATGCCCCCGTTTATATCTAATTTTCCGGTTTATAAAAACTGGAAAAGCGCCGGAATAAGAGCCTTCGTTTGTTTTATTATTTTATTAGAGTTCCCCTTCTTTCATTACCAATGATGTCTTTGCTAATCACTATATATATATATATATATATATATATAAGTGCCAAAGTAACCTAAGCTTCGCAAAGGAACGCACACACACACACACACACATACACATACATACACAATGACATATGCACACAAACATACACATACAGCCACATACACAAACATACACACTTACTCACATATACACACACACATACACTCACAATGACATATGCACACAAACATACACATACAGCCACATACACAAACATACACACTTACTCGCATACACACACCCAAACACAGACACACATACATAGAGATAGATATTTGCACTCAGAATTTCTCATAGCCGTGTCCATATTCTTAAAATTAATAGTCCAGAAAAAAAACAAAAATCAATAAATCAATGTGTCATTGACTTAGATTTATTTTTTCACTACAAATTATATATATATATATATATATATATATATATATATATATAGTTTACAACGCAAAACTAATTGTAATATGATCCAAATTTCAAGCGAAACAAGTTAGCGACTCATTTGATTTATTAAAATGATTTAACATTAATTCAACACAACAAATTTGATTCGTAAATATTTCTTTGAGCTAGAAATGTTAAATAATTATGTAACTCAGATACTTAGTTCGCCCCCAAATGAAAAAAAAAGAAGATTTTCAAACTGATAAATCCCTTAACTCAAGAAAAATCATTTCACACGGGAAAAGGCTCGAACAATAAACAATAATTAAAAGAAAGCCATACTGCAGCAAGAAATAACTGATTGTCCTGATAAATAAAGCTATATTTGTAATTAAGTAGACCTTCTTTATCTTCTGTAGAGAAATTAGAACGAAAAAATTTTTTATGTATACCTATTCGACCTGAAAGAAGGGGTTTCATGTTGAAATCTATTTAGTAATTTGGCGGTTACCATTGAAAAGGATGCTATCTTGCGCAAAGATGAAACTAATCTGATTGAAGCTTAATTTCCTGACTTCTAAAGAAAAAGAATGACCGACTTATTTGTCCAATTAAACTAATCCTCACATCTAATAAAACACAACGAATAAGATTTATAGGTGATTATTTAAACCTTGAAGTAATTACATGATATTATTACTTTGTTATGTATTACAATATAGACAAAAAATAAAAATGTTCGAAATGAACAATCGCTAAAATATTACTCTGTCAATGTCGTCATTGGAGGGGTAGGAATGCTTCTCAGTCCTCTTGCCCTAAAATCACTTAATAGCATCGAGAAAATGCAACCAAGAATTATGGCAGCAACATATAACTGTAACCCAATCACAACAACCATCTCCTGCTACAGTCCTACTAATACTAGTGATTGAACGGACCTCATCACTTTCTACAATGAGCTATCCTCCCCTGTCCGTAGCATTACCAAACACAACGTTCTAATCATCGCTGGAGACATAAATGCTCAAATAGATAAAGACGAAAACAATAAATTCTGCTTACACAACTCGTCAAACAGAAATGGTGAACATCTACCAGAATTCTCCCTTTAAGAGAAACATGCCTTAACACTAAATTCCTTAAAAGGAAGGGAGAACAAGAGACCTACACCTACGCAAATAATACTAAAGCACAGATAGATTACATCCTCATAAACAACAGCACTCTGAATTGTGAGGCATATTTCTCTTTTGAAGGAGTATGTTCCGTTAACAGAATTCTCACAGCAAAGATATGTGTGAACCTTCTCAGAAATACGGCGAAAACAACTAAAACCACACACTATAACTGGTCTTTGCTTAACACAAGAGATAAGTGTAATAAATATAGGATAACACTAAGAAACAAATCCAATGCTCTTCAGGAGATATCCAAACAATTACTTCGAATGACAAGTACGAGAACCTCGTCAATGCCTACTTAAAAGCAGCTGCAGAATGCATACCAACCAAACTAAGATCCAGACATAGAGTTCCATGGGAGACATTAGCAGTTAGGAAAAAAACGAGACAACGGGAAAAGAGCATCCCTAAGTAATAAAAGGAACCCAACAAATGCCAACGATCAGAGTCTTAAAAAGACACAAAGAGAACTACTTAACGCCTACTAAAAAGAACAAATAGAATACATTCAAGGTCAGATCAATAAAATAAGAAACTCAGTAGAAGATAGGCAATCACGAATAGCGTGGCAGACAGTAAATGAAGTGAGTAGAAGAAAAGAACCTCCAGAGGTAAACTAGAAGCTGCTAGCCAAGAAGAACGAATACAAATGTGGAAAGAACATTTCAAAAATTTGCTTGGAAACTCCCCTAAAATCACAGATAAACCTATCAAGACAATTATTAATAATCAACAAGATATCAAACTCGGACAGTTTGCTCCAGAACTCGACATAGTACTAACAAAAATTAAAAACAGGAAAGCTGTCGGTCTTGATGAAATATCGCCAGAAGTATGGAAGACTAGGAAATTCGATAACTTACTGCTCCGATATTGTAACGCTGTATATAACCAGAACACAATAGAGAGATGGGCAAAAAGGTTGCATCCCCCCTACCCAAAGAAAGTTGACCTCGGAATTTCCAAGAACTACTGAGGATTCACCTTTACTTCCATAGAGGCAAATATTTATAATGCCCTGCTTCTCAACTTCATCATGAAAATTCTTTGGAAGAATCAAAATAGTTTTTGGAGAAACCGATCTACAATATCACGGATTCTGACAATCCATTGAATCTTAGAAGGAATTCGTGCAAAAAGCCACGAGGTGACACTCTTATTTGTAGATTTCTCCAAGGCATTTGACTTCATACTCAGAGAGATGGAGCATATACTTCTAGCCTATGGTCACCCCAAAGAAACTGTCGCAGCCATAATAATGCTCAATAAAACACAAACGTAAAAGTTCACTCACCAGATGGAGACACATACTTCTTTGACATTGTTGCTGATGTTCTGCAAGGGAATACATTAGTCCCATATCTGTTCATAATCTACCTAGACTACGTACTTGGAACGTCGATAGATTTAATGAAAGAAAATGGCTTTGCACTAAGAAGACAAGAAGCAGACGATACACCGCACAAACTATTACGGACGCAGACCACGCAAATGACATAACACGTAAATTACACCTACCCAAGCCGAATCCTTGCTGCATAGTCAGAAGCAGGCAGCAGGAGGCATTGGTCTCCATGTGAATGCAGACAAAACAGAATACATGTATTTTAATCCAGAAGGAGACATCTCCACACAAAATGGTGGTTCTCTGAAATTAGTTGACAAGTTTTCGTGCTTCAGTAGCAGCGTTTCTTCTACTGAAAGATACATCAATATGCGCCTTGCGAAGGCATGAACTGCTATCGATAGGTTATCGATCATATGGAAGTTCTATAAAATAAAACGCAATTTCTTCCAAGTAGCAGGCGTGTCAATTCAACAATATGGATGCACCGCATAGATGCTGACAAAATGTATTGAGAAAAAGCTAGACAGGAACTGCACAAGAATGCTACGGGCTATATTGAACAAATCCTGGAAGCAACATCATACGAAAAAGCAGCTGTACGACCACCTACCTCCTATCTCTAAAATCATCCAAATAAGACGAACAAGATAAGCGAGACACTGCCGGAGAAACAAGGACGAACTCATAAGTAACGTTCTCCTATAGACTCCTTCACACAGACGTGCCAGTGTTGGGCGACCAACAAGAACTTACAACGATCGGGCGTAGGAAGTAGTCTAGAAGACCTGCCGGAATGTATTCTTTGACGAGAAAAGTTTAAATGAAGGTACTCCGAGTTTAGCTACGTAAACCCAAAGAGTGGCATATGTGTCGTACAAGCAATCAAACGATGTAAAAATATATTTCTACCTCATCATCTTACATATCTTTAATATTTTTCGCAAATTCAGTTTGTTATTAATCAGTATGTTTAAGTTGTAATTTTTGTGGGCTATCATCTGTCTAGATGTGGCAGTCATATATGTATGTATGTATGTATGTAGTGATATTTTTTATTAGAACAATACAATTAGATTTTTTGAACTTCGAGAATAAAGCAAACCCTAATTTAAATTGCTTAGTTATGATAATTTGTGGGGCTTGCATGGCGCTTACAGTTATTCAAACTATCTCTGTAACAGAGACAACAATAAAATGCTAATTAGAATGATCTACTCCTTTCTAAATAGAAACATCAGTATCATCATGGACAGCGGTTACAACGGGATCGAACGTGTTTATGGTTTGTCAAGTTTTGTATGAAGATTATTAAGCAAAGACGTCAACCTTTTTGTCGTAAAAGTGTTTTATCAGTCACATCTTTGTAAAAAGGAAAATACTTATCTTAACATCATTACACATATAAGCTGGTCAAGTCTCTTCTCGAGCAAAGAATAGAGATTTTCATCCAAACAAACCAAATTTTTCATCAAATAAAAAAACAAAAAAAAAACAAAACAAAAAACAAACAAACATTGAGACATCGAATCATTCTTAAAATATCTGCATTTTCATAGTTTAGCACTGACTTCTACGTCTTCTTTTCATCTTATCAACCACAAGCAGAAGCAAAAAATTAAGATTCCATTCTTGCCCACCTCCTCATCTTACAAAGACAGTTTTACTTCCAGCCGAAGCGATTTCAAACTACCTACCCATATACGATCCATCTAGTGGCAATTTAAAAATTTATCATTTATTATTTCCAAGATGAAGTTTCATGGGTTTTCTACCTTCTTTCCTGCCCTTCTTGACACAATAAAAGAAGGGATATCAGAAAAGTGACTATTCGGATTATCAAGATGCCGTTTATTTCTTTTTATCTTTACTTAATTAAATTTACGAAGCATTTTGAAAACTCTGAATATGTGCTATCAGGCAAAAATACCTGCTCTCATATGTCAGAATATTATCTCTGTCAAAAAGATACCCGAAAACAACGCAATTCTTATTCATCAGACAAAGTTTACGTCTTTTCATTCTCGCTTTTTCCTTTGTCGAAGCAAGTTGATAATTCGATGAGACTTGTCTTCTATTCGTCTCCGATAACAAACCGGTGATGTCAGGATTATCCCAAAGACTATCTCAAGGATCTTTCTTTTCTTCATTTCTTTATTTATCGGCCTAATGACAGAAATCCTTTAAAAATAATTAAACTTCAATGAATAATCTCAGTTCTTTGTTGTACAATTCTCGGTATTCGTGGCCTTTGCTATTGTCACTCTCGTTTATCTATTTATTTTTTTTCATTTTTCATTGTTTCTTTCATGTAATTATCTGCTTTGTCTTGTTCCCAGTTATCAAGACAAGCAATAACCACGTCCAAATCCATCCTCGGGAGGGAAACGTTCAAAAGGGGTCTTTATCCTCCCAAATCTGCCCAAGGGTTTCGGTAAGCGTTTTAGTGGGCCTCATATCTCCAGCTCGTTCGTTTTGTTCCGTTCGTTATCCTTCCTTTGAATGTATGCTATCTCAGAATACGTACAATATTGCAAAAAAGTGGGGTCTGCAAACGCCTGCAAAAAGATGCTTGATCGGGGCGGATTGGCTGGGTTTGTGGAGATGACGCAAACCTATTGCGCCATTTGCTTTTGGGCGACTTGACAGTTCCATTATGAAAGGTTTAAATGGTGTTTTTAATCCGAGGGCGATTAGTTTATCAAAAACATTTAAATGAATAAATAAATAATAATGTTTATATATATATATATATATATACGTAGATCTATGTATGTGTAAGTTTCATTATGAATATATGTATGTATTTATATACACATGAATGAATAGGAAGACGGTATATTTCAGAGGGGTCCCTGTAGCGTATTGATACATCGTAGGAAACGACTTCAAATTCCAGTCACGCGATTCCGTTCACTTTCGGACTATTTCCGTTAAGAAAGCTATGAACCACCTTATCATCACTACTGTTCTTTTACAAGGATGGCTTTGGCTTTAAATAACCCATGAAGGTTCATATGCCATTAAAACAAAGAAACTGAGACAATATTTCATTGATATCAATGAATTGTTTCAAAATAGCAACAGATCTCATGATTTTGGTGGGGTTTTCCATGAATATTAACAGAAAAGTTAAATATTTTAGGCATTATTTAGTATGTTTTTTCTTTATTTTCAAAAAAGTGATTCCTAAAATTCTCGGAAATTAAAACACTTTGAATTTAATGGAACCCTTGCGTCCATTTTTTTTACTGATATAAATCTGAAAAAAAAACATATCCCTGAAGTGTTCTTTTTTATTAACTTTGTCTCAAAATAAAAAAATAAAGATATTTTTCTTTCACACACACACACACACACACACACACATATATATATATATATATATATATATATATATATATATATATATCATCTTATGAATTGAATATGTACACGTAAATGTATTCATATATAGAAATTTAAAGTTTATATTGGTGGGTTAGATGAAGGATTCTTTTTTTCATATATGTAAAAATACAAATAATTCTTATAAAGAAGTATCTTTCTATGGGGAGCAAACCCTTCTGACCTAGTATTGGAATTGGTTTGATTTTCTTTGTTTAATGGTATATGAACTTTCATGGGTTGTTTGATACCAAAACCATCCTTCCAGAAAAACAGCGCCGGTACTATTTAATCCATAGCCGGGAGAACAAGGGTGGGTGGTCATACCTTTCCCAAGAGTATTTTTCCGAAAGTGAACGTAATAGCGCGATTGGAGTTCGAACTCGCTTACTACGATTCTACAGTCCAGCGCTCTAACGATTACACCACGAGGACACCCGCTAGTACTGGGAAAATCCTTTTTCCTATGACGGTAACAACACCAAAAATGGGGGCAGGAACCTCGTGTGATATAATAGTTAGCAAATTAGATCAGTAGACCATTGTTAGTGAGTTCGATTTTCACTGAGCGCCCCATACTTCTGGCCTTGTGCCGCACCACAGCTAACGTTAGTAAATGACTATACATTATATTGTTAGTGTTAACTTTCTTGAAAGATAAACATACCGTTTTGTTCCACTGCCTACTGCCATCTTTTAGCCTACTTCATAATTCCATCCTCACATAATTTTTTATCATCATCAACTAAGAACCGTTCTTAGTACCTTTTGCAGTCTTTTAGGGAATAAGATTTCTTTAATTGTCAGAATTCTGAAAGACTGAGAGATATGATTATCTGAAAGGTAAACAGAAGAATGTAAGGTTTCCAGCAAAACCATAAAAATCTATCAACTTCGGTGAGTTAAAAGTTTTAGGATATTTTGGTTTGTGCTTGTTTTAGGCGCTTATATCACATGACCATGAGGAGGTACCCGTGATGTAAAGGAGGTGCCCGTGGTGTAATGGTTATCGTCGTAGGAAATGGACACGGCGACACGAGTTCAAATCCTGGACGAGACTGATTGCATTTCACATAGCACTAATACCCTTGGGTAAGGTATGAATCCAATTATTCTCCCGCCAGTAGTGGGTAAATAGTAGGGCAGACCAAGTTCTTCAGCCTTGGTGGGGCAACTAGTCTAGGAGAAGGAAAACTCTGAATTCAAACATGTTAAACTCCGCTTAAAAATTGACCATGTGTCATATCCTGCCCGAGCGGAGGGGTTGGTAAATATATATATCACATGACCAAAGCAGTTTAAGCCGTTAAAGGTATCTGCAATGGTTGATAGTATCGTGGGAGTTGGTGCGGTGACACGTTCTTCATTGCTTCTCTTCGTGGGTAATTCAAACGCCGTTAAGATAAACGTACAACGAAATCTAATTCGGGACCTTATAACGTCGTGTGAATATTCAAAAACATTTATTGTGCGCAAGGTGAAGGTGTAGTTGATCACAGTAGATGGTTGAAAAAATTTTTCTTGGTTTGCAAGAACCTCGATTGTTAGGAAAGGTCAAGTAGACCTAAAACTGTGGACTCCGAGGCTGTGCTCCAAGTGATTGGGGCAAATCTGACAAGTTTTATTTGAACGGTATAAGGCGAGCTTGGCATCTTACAGTGGCTCATAACCTTCACCAAAATATTGCAAAACTTTTGGCTCACTCTAGCTAACTTGGATGAGCCAAATTTATTGAATCCCTGATTCGGTTAAGGAAGCTTAGGATCTTAAATTTTGATTTCAGTACGTAATTGAAGTTTATTTTCCTGGAATTGTTGGGTTAAGCTCTATTTTGGCGGAGAAAAATTTGCCCAATTTTTATAGTTGCTTTCACGTAAAATAATTGGAAAATATTTGTTTAAATGTGCCAATTTGTTTTGAATTTAGGATTTTGCCTTCTACATTAGACGGGCAGATTGGGATCTCTTGCCTATAAAGCTAGAAAGCCCATCCTGCCCATTTATTTTTTCATATGTTGAGTCTTGCTTTTACCAAAGACACTAGAGAAAAGCAAATAACCTTGTCCATTTACAATTAGAGCAAATGTCGAACCCTCTGTCGTTTGATTTAAAGGATACTGTCATCATCATTAGGTTGAACTGACAACACAAAGTTCTCTGACTCCTTCTCACTACCCGTCCCTATCATCCATCGCTTCGAGACTGGATCCAGTATCCGCATAGAACTGTTGTAAGTCTTTGCTGGCCAGCCCAGACTGGTGTGTCCATGTGTAGAGGTCCATATGAGAACGACACTTATGAGTTACACTTTACTTTTCCAACAATGGGGTGTCCTCGTGGTGTAATGGTTAAAGCAATGGACTGCGGAATCGTAGTACGCGAGTTCGTACTCCAGTCGCGCTATTACGTTCACATTTGGTCAAATACCCTTGGGAAAGGTATGAACCCCCTTATCCTCCCAGCTATGTGTTAAATAGTACCACTACTGTTCTTCTAGGAGAATGGCTTCGGCATTAAATAACCTAAAAAGAGTTGATATGCCATTAAACAAAGAAACCAAACCAAAGAATCTGTGAAACTTTCCAACAGTGTCCCGTATGTTTAGTTCGTTTTACTTGGATGTCTTGCGAGATGATAGGCATATTGCCGTATAGCTACTGTTTTGTGGGGTGCTGCTATCAGGATTTGTTCATAACAGCCTGCAGAATTCTTGTTTAGTTTTAATCTTGCTTTTTCTCCAAGTGTTTCGAGAGCGTTCACGTGGTGCAATCACACAGTAGTACTGACACAGCCACAACTTGGAAGAAATCCTATTTGATCTTATCGGATGGATTAGATTTCCATAAGATCGATAATCTATCAATAGCATTCCACACTTTTGCTAAACATATGTTGACATTACTTTTAGTAGATGAGATGTTTTTGTTGAGGTATGTAAATTGGTCTACTAATTTCAAAGACTGGAGGTGCCCGTGGTGTAATGGTTTTCGTCGTAGGAAATGAACACGGCGATACGAGTTCAAAACCTGGGCGAGACTGATTGCATTTCACATAACACTAATACCCTTGGGGAAGGTATGAATCCAAATATTCTCCCTCCAGCTATGGGTAAATAGTAGGGCATACTGGGTTCTTCAGCCTTGGTGAGGCAACTAGTCTAGGAGAAGGAAAACTAAATTCAAACCTGTTAAACTCCGATTAAAAAACTGACCTTGTGTCATATCCTGCCCGAGCAGAGGGGTTGGTAAATATGATACTAATTTCAAAGACTACCTACTTAAGGTGCCGATGGCTCCTTATTTGAAACTGTTTTATTTGCCTTCACACGTACTGACTAAATTTCTACTTCCTTTAGGTTGATTGGGAAGGTGTATTTACCAGAAGCGCGAGATCATCTGCGTTGTCTGCATCTGTCGTAGTTTCTTCAGGATATCGTCGCCTTCTTGACTTTTTTTAGTGTAAAGCCATTTTCTTTCATTTGATATATCGATGTTCGAAGTACGTAGTTTAGACACAGTATAAACAAATATGGCATTAATGTATCTCCTTGCAAAACTCCAGCTACAACAGCGAAGAAGTTTTTGTCTTTTCATAAAGCATCATTATAGCTGTAACAGTTTCTTGGAGGAGACCATGTGCTAAATGTGCTTGCTCCATCTTCCGTCTGTCTATGAAATCAAATCCCTTGGAAAAATCTATGAACAGCAGTGTTGCCTCGAGATTTTTTTCTCGCTCTCCTTCGACGGATTGTCAGAATCTTTGAAGTTGTGGATCTATTCCTCAAAAAGCTGTTCTGATTTTTTCTAAGAGTTTCCTCGATTTTGGATTGGATACGATTGAGAAGCAGGGCATTATAAACCTTAGCAGCGATGGCAGTAAAAGTTACGCCTCGATAGTTTTTAGGTCTGCTTTCTTGGTTAATGGAAGGATACAGTCTTACGTCCATACTGTGGTCAAAGGGAAGCAAGTATCTCTTAAAAAATGTTGCCGCTACTTGTTGGGTGCGAGATCAGGAGCAAGATCAGGTAGTAGAAAACATATACTTATAGTTCTGGAGAAACAAACCAAAAATTTGCCTTGATGACCAAAAAAAATGATTATTTGCAGGAATGTATCTTCCTTCAATAAAAAAATGGACTGTTGAAGATTGCTTGGGTTTAATCAAGCTAAAAGTCGTGTCTATACAAATTTCAAAATAAATAATTAAATAAAAGAAAAGAAAAGAAAAGAAAGGGAAAATAAGGATAAATAGCTCGATCTTACTAGGGAACTGAAAAAGACTGTTGAACATGAAAGTGACGTTTATACCAATTGTAATTGGTGTCCTTGGCACAGTCACCAAAGGATTAATAAAGGGACTTGAAAATAAAAAGACGAGTGGAGACCATTCAAACTTCTGCATTATTGAGATCAGCCACAATACTGAGAAGAGTCTTGGAGACTTGGGGTGACTTACTGTTACTCAAACTCCTGTGAAAACTATCAGCTTATCCTGATGTAAAAAAGCTCTGAATGAGTAATAATAATAATGTTACATAAAGGCCGAGGGATTTCAGTTCATGCTTTTGGGTTTAGTTAGGCTGAGAACCTTTCGGCTCAATGCATGGGTTACTTAGGTGCAACATTAACACAGGTGTTCGCGCGCGCGGGCGGAGCAGACGTGTCACTCAGAGATGTCACAATAGCTCACATTGGAAGTGGGGTTACGGAGTGTGGGTGACGTCACGCACCGGAAGAGCGCGGAGGATTTGGGGAGATTTTGAAAAAGTCAATGAGTTGAGAATAGACACCGGAGGAGTTGAGATGAGACCTGCCTCGGGAAAAGACGGTTGGTTTTCGCTTGCTAGCGGAGAGCTTTGTGGCGGGTGCCACACGTGTTGGGGGGGGGGGCAGATGAAAAAGCCAGAATAGAAAGAATGTGTATCTCTCTTCCTTACGTCGAAACCTTTAACTCAAAGGTAATAAAATATTTCGTACCTGAACAGAGAAGTCGTTACGTGTTTTTCGAATTTCAAGATTCCTATGTTCTATATATATATATATATATGAACATTATATGTCCATTTCACACATAGCAATATAGGGCTATGGTTCAATAATAATAATAATAATAATAAAGAGACTAATAAGCAATATTTCACAAGAGAAAACATGAACGCGGCTAAGAAAAGGAAAACTTAAAAAAGAAAGTTAATCTCACCTGATAGCAACAAAAAACAATGCTATAAGAACCAATCATATCCAAGAAAGAATAGATAAGATGCAACAAAACAGCAAATGTAGGTTATGTGGTGATAGAGACAAAACCATCAATCACATAATAAGCGAATGCAGCAAATTAGCACAGAAAGAGTATAATACTAAACACGACTAGGTGGGAAAAGTGATACACTGAGAAGTTTGCAAGAAATAGGAATTTGACGATACGAACAAATGGTATATGCACAACCCAGTATCTGTCCTGAAGAATGAGACATGCAAACTCCTATGGGATTTTGATCACCTAATCTCGGCCAGACGACCCGACCTGAGAATAATCAACAACAACAAAAAAAAAAGAGAATTTACAAAATTGTGGCCTTGGCTGTCCCGGCTGACCACAGATTAAAATTGAAAGAAAGTGAGGGAAGGATAAATACTTCGACCTTGCTAGGGAATTGAAAAAACGATGGAACGTGAATGTGACGTTTATACCAATTGTAATTGGTGCTCTTGGTACCGTCATCAAAGGATTAATAAAGGGACTGGAGGACTTGGAAATAAGAGGACGAGTGGAGACCATCCAAACAACAATATTATTGAGATCAGCCAGAATACCGAGATGAGTCATGGAGACTTGAGGAGACTTGCTGTCACTCAAACTTCTAATGCTGATGTGAAAAACTCTCAAGGAGTAAAAATAATACGTACTTATATTAACACATACATACTGTCACATGATGGCTCACGGAGACGAAGAGGTAAGACTGATACTATCCCCCCATTGAACTAACACTATCTAGCAGTCAAAAAGTGACCGTTAGGAGAGAATGTGGGTCACAGAGGAGATAGACCAAATGTTCACACTTAGTGAACTCAGGTCGCCGGACATCGGAAGGGGAAAGAGAGAGAAGCCAAATGATTGGCTGGGACCCCAAAACGGAAGTGGGGTTCCCTTCCCCTCAGCAGAAGTAAATAGTAAAAAGTCAGGTTTTGAGCAAGGCTGGTGGCAGACGGACCATAGCCATTTTACTCCGGGCTAAAGACAAAAGATTAACTGAGACATGAGAGACACGAGTTCCTCAAGCCAGTACTAAAAACAGAACGAAGTCTATTAGCCCGTGAAAGAAGAAAAATTCTCCAGTGGAACCCCGTCGAAAAAGATAAGTAACTTTGGGGACATTTTTCCTTTACACCCAAATTTCGTTTACCACTCTCTCTCTCAATTTGAAAAAGGATAAAAGCCAAGAAAAGACATTCATATTCATTGACAATCCAATTATATGTTTTGACACTCTGAACGTATATACATATATATATAACCGTAGTAAAGAACCTATGTATTTTCATTTTACCATGTGGTCTATGTTGTTATTTCATGCTTTCCTTTCAGCTTCTATTCGCCTTATATTATCTTGCTTAGAACTGTCCTATTAATTCCTAAAGTATCACACGGGAAACCGGAGTTGCCGACTACCACAATATTAATATTATTACGACTAAAACCTATTGGCTCAACTCTTCCCTTATCTCGGGGAAGGAAGAAAGCTGCCTGGTGGGTGTGTGATAGTGTGAAATTTGGAACCCCTTGCCAGCGGCGGTCAGTCTGGTCCTAAATTATTCCCTCACGTAATATGCCAGTTCTTATCTTCCTGAGAGAAGAACTCTGAACAGGACTTATTCTGTAGGGGATCAAGTGCCAACCTGCCCCGTCTTCACACGTGCGAAAATAAAGTCCCGTTTTGGGATTTTAGTCAATTTACCGTCACAATACATAGAAGGGTCTTGGAGACTTGAGGAGACTTGCTGTCACTCAAACTCCAATGAAAAACCATTGGCTAACACTGATGGGAAAAACTCTCAAAAGACTAAAATAATTGTAACGATCGGATCCATTGGGTATTGTGCAAGAGGTTAGAATTTTTACCAGGGTTTCAAAAAGTATACCGGTATACCTCGGATTATGTCGTTTCGGGTTGTCGTTCTCGATTAGACGTTGTTTATATGGAAAAATCAAGTTGAAGTCATTTTAAATCAAGTTTAAATCATCTTATTCGACTCTACGTCTGTCTGCCACTAACATTGAAGTCGTAATATTACAAAAAAATCGTTAAAAACACATAAAATTATGTTACTGTATAATAAATAAAAATAAATGAATATAAAATCATATTTATGTACGCGATGTAAATAAACAAATTGAATGTAAGTATTGGTAAATTTAGTATAAACTGGTTTATTTTCTATGATCACAAAATAAGTTTTATAACTGTACTTGTTATTTAACCGTAGAAAATCATTTCATGTAATGTCTAAGAGCAAACTCCATTCACAAATAAAGAGTGCGCGATGCACTGTACAGATCGCCAAATTGTAAAGCTCTACATTCACAAGTATGTACGTACATATATTCATAAATTTAGATTACTTTTTCTGTACTATATTAAAAACTAAAATTAATTCATTTGTAAACTTAAAATAGATTCTTATTGACTATATACTATTAAAAATGTATTTATAAATAAAATACAGAACTGGGAACGGTTATTTGTAGTTTAGCCAAGTCATTTTTCGGCTTGAGTCGCATATCCTGGAACGAATTACCGGTGTAAGGTCAGGTATACCTGTATGTACAAAGTAGATTCTGTCGAATTTCCCAGGGGCTTTCAGGTACAAACGGATGATTCAATCTTGACCAAACGACCAGATCTTAAGTGGATTTTAAAATGTTTTTAAAATTTTTTAAAAAATCACTACGTATTTGCCACATTGCACTTTTTATAAGACTCTCATTTTCACCTTTGCATTTTCGTCTATTTGTTGTGTCAAAGAAGCGATTCGATCGAGAGAAGTTTATTTCTGCGAAATCTTCCACACAATAAAACCTCTGTATTAAGTACAAAACCAAACATTGTTGCTGATTTCATTATGAAAGCAGCGACAGAAATTGTTAATGAATGAATAAAAATGCTGTTTGAAGCATGTGTACTTGTTCAGAAAGTGTTTAACTGCAGTTACGCTCACTTTGATTAGTTAATTCATCCTGGTCTCGGCACCGAAATGGAAATTTTAGCACAAATGGCACCTGAGATTTTGTACCACACTAAAAAATGCAAATTATTTCCTTTTTCTGCTTCTTTTCTATGAGTTGTGAATCTTGATTTTTTTCTGTGTAATAAAAGTGTATAACTATAACAAAATTTCAATGCAAATTGACGATTCGGCTTCGAGCAAAATGAATTTTACATTTTATAGTACGACAAGACTCGGAAATAAAAAAATGAATGAACAAAAGAAAGAGAGAAAGAAAGAAAGATCGGTGAATAAAAAGTGACGTCCTGAAGAAAGAAAGAAAGAAAGAAAGATAGATAGAAAGAAAGAAAGAACGATGAATAAAAAAAGAAGAGAAAAACAGGAAGATACCAATAAGATGTTTATTCCCTTTTCTTTCTCAGTCGTTTATTCCCTAAGTCATATTCCAACTAAATACGCCTAGCATCTAACAGGTTAAGTACAATAAGATTTCATTTAAAATTGAATATTTCGCCTCAAGCTGAACATTTCTATTCAAATTGCTTTTCTCATATATATTTGTAGCAGTGAATTTTCATTTAATTTGTAGCACTAAAAAAAATCTCTGCGGTTATTCTGAAGGCTCCGGGGCCATGAGATTTCGTGTGGAATCGATTTATTTTTCATTTTATTCTACGTCTTATTATTTCGAATCTCTTTTTTCTTCCAACCACTTCTTACATACATATATATATATATATATATATATATATAAGCATTCGGTCAGTCATAGGTCATTGCTAAACTCGCATTAAAATAGTTATACAATTTATAGTTTTTATCCTATTTTATTTTTCTTATTTACCAATTCTCTTTTACGTTTTTCTTCTTTTTTATTCGCGGTTTTTAAATTATTTCATGTGAAAGCAGTGATAGAAATTGGCAAAGTTTTCTTCTTTTTTTTTTTTTTTCGTCAAATAAAAGCTTTGCCCAACGCTTACTGGAAAATAAATTTCAAATCTTGATAAGAGAACATGACCATCGGTAAAAATAACTACAGTTTGAAATCAACATTTTAGATCCCAAAATCCTTAACCAAACTGGAGGGTGCATAAACGAACAGATTGATAATAAGAACCACTAACTACAACAAGTATTAAAAGTTTATCTTTAAGCCATAAAATCCGGGAATCGGAGTTTATTTCCGTCGATAATAATGTAAGTGTTAGTTTTTTTTTTCAGCCACATAAGCCAGACGAAGTATCTGTCTAATGAAGGTCATCATCATCTTCATCATCATCATGTCGTTAGCATCATGCCGCTAGCACGGATATCTCTGACCATCTCTCGCCACTTCTCCTTATCATTCATCGTCTCTGGCAGGTCTTCAGGGCTACACCCCGTATCCTCACAGAGCTGCTGTATGTATGTTCGAGCTGGCCGTCCTGCTTTTGCTCGGCCATATGTGGGGGTCCATAGAAGTACATCACTTATGAGCTCGTCCTTGCTTCTCCAGCAGTGTCCTGCATGTCTGTTTCGTCTAACTTGGATAGTTTTCGTGATGGGAGGCAGGTGGCCGTATAGGTCACTGTTACTTACATATATATATATATATATATAGACAGAGAGAAAGAGAGAGGCGGATTATTTGATTTTAACGGCACGTCAGTTAGTCTGGGGTTATTTTATGCCTGTAAGTTTGGAACAGCTAATATTATATGTTTGTATTTACATTTTTAAAGTAGTGTTTTGCTCATTGTTATAGATCATCATGATCCCTAGACTCTTTTCCCTAGACTCTTTTCACCATCGAACCCTATTGGCCATCTCTCCAGGCAAATCCACTAGGCTGTATCCAGGGTCCGCACTGAGTGGATCAATGTAAGTTTTTGCTGGTTTGTCAAAACTATTGTGTCCATAGGAGAACATTGCTTATCAGTTTGTCCCTAAATATCCAGCAAAAGCCGTCAGGTCTTGTTAGTCTTACATAGTTTCTGAGATTGGTGAAAAATGGTCGTACAGCAACTGTTTTGAAGAGTGCTGCTTCCAGGATTTGTTAAAAGCAGCTCGCAGCATTCTTGTGTAGTTCTTATCGAGCTTTTCCTTTAAGCGTTTCGTTAGAGTCCGGGAGGTGCATTCATACAATAGTACCAATACGGCTGCAGCTGGGAAAGAATCGTTTTATCTTATTTGATTTTCATATGATCGACAACCTGTCAATAGCATTCCACGCCTTATGTGTGTTGATATTATTTTCAGTAGATGATATACTGCTGCCGAGGTATGTGAAATGGTTTACTAACTTCTGAGGCTACTTACGTAAAGTAGAGATAGCTTCTGCGTGAACTCAGTTTTATCTGAGTTCTTACAGAGGCCAAAGCCTCTTGCTGGTTGCTTCGGGCTATACAGCAAGGTTTCGGCTTCCGCCGGAGTATTTTTGAGAAGCACTATATCTTCTGCGTTGTCTGAAGCTGCCATAGCTTCTGTGAGATAGCCTCTGTTTCTTGTTTTTTTTTTACTATGAAACTAACTTCTTTTATTAGATCTGTTAATGTTTGTAGTACGCAATAATGACAGATCATAAATAGTTATGGTGCCAAATATTTCCACGCAACAATGTCAAAGAAGTCGGTGTCACCATGGGGTAAGTGAACCATTGTTTTCATGTTTTTGTTGAGTAATATTATAGCTGTTTCAATTTCTTTTGGAAGAACAAAACGCTAGAAGTATTTGCTTCATCTTCCCTCTGCGTATGCATTGCAGAAATCTACAAAGAGTGTTGCCTCGGGATTTTTTACTCGTTCTCCTTCAGTGATCAATAAATAGGCAGAATCAAGAGACCTTCTCGTCACAAAAAAATGGATGTGACACAAAACTGACTCTAGAAATTAGGCTCCTGCTCTTGAGAGTTTTGAGTAAGAATTTCACTCTGACCCGGAGTGGTAGTACCAATGAGGGTCCCATCTATTTAAAAATTAATTAGCTTTGGATAAGAATACTTGATACCAAGTGACTGTATGTAAATCATTTGTAATTAGATTAGTTACTAAGAAATATCATCATTAGTTCCTTGAAACCATGGAACTGAGAAAAAGGGGCAACTGGAAACAGACCTTTAGGCAAAATTATTGTTGGTCGTTAGTCAGTGTTTTATGGCATATAAAAAATGATGGGTTATTTATGGCCAAATCCTATTTTTATAGATATAGATGATTTGTAAACGAATTGTCAGTATGTAAAATAATTTTGCACACAGTTAAGTAGTTTCAAGTATTGTTATCAAATACTAATAATTCTATATAATATTAATAATCTGTTTGCACCCAGTTCGATAGTTACAAGCATTCCTTTGTTAGACAGGAATATTTGTAACTATTTAATTGTTGTATCTAATAATGATCCCTTGTTTGCAATCAGTGAAATGGTTTCAAGTATTCCTATCTAACACCAATAATTCTATTTAATATTGATCATTTGTTTGCCCTCAGTGAAATGGTTTCAAGCATTGCTGTTTAACACTTATAATTCTTTTTTATCATTATGGTTTTTCGGACTATTGTCTTCATCTTTATTGTTATTTCCATAACGTTTCGGTCGATAGGTCCTCTGGCCTTCTTCAGGTGTTTGTCGAACTCGGGAACCTTCACTGAACTTCGAACTACGTCCTTTATTGAATCCACGGGGTCGCCTGTTCTGATTCCGTTAGCCATAAAAAAAAAATTTTAAATCTGAATATGAGCACAGATAAAAAAATCGTACATAATAGTTGTAATCCGAGTCAAGTAAGAACATTAAGTTTATAAGTCCCCGAAATTCACTCTAAACTGTCCAGTAGGATACATAGCGTAACGGTTATTAGCGTTGGTTCCTTAACCTTAAGACAATCAACGGGAGGTTGCAGATTCAATCCTGACTGCAGGCAAGTAACAATACATAACAATACTTAACACTTGTACCCGGTTATCAGCACCCAGTAAAATGATTTCAAGTATTGATATTTAACCCTAATAATTCTATTTAATATTAATCATTTGTATTGATATCTAACACGAGTAATTATATTAAATATTCCTATCTAAATTAAAGTGAAGTTGGCGACCGTAGTCGAGGGCGACCGGAAGGCTCCCTTTTCAATAACTACGACACAGAGTTGTAGGGGAGGACGCCTCTCCTTCCCCTGTTGCCCAGTCGGCTGGGGCTGTAGAATACACCGACTGCTTCTCTGCAGAAGGTAAGAACCCCCGCCCCAACGAGTGTCCTGATATGACACTAAACAATCTGATGATGAGGTTCCAGCAATACTGGAGCTTTGGGGAATGCGGAGTACCCTTTTATTGTCATCGCTCCCGGTCCACTCTGGCTCGGAGTGGTAGCACCTGATAAGGGTCCTATCTATGGGTTAAATAGAACTAAACGGTGGTTGGCGTTTACTGTTTTTATACATTTAAACTGCGAATTTATGCTGAACTGAATTGTTTAAAATAGAACCGTTTTGACATCAAAACTTCGCATTTATGCTAAACTGAATTATCTGAAATTGAACTGTTTTTAACATTGAAACTCTACTTACACTAAACTGAATTATTATATATAACTGCTTGAATAGTTTGAATTAGAAATGTTTTTGACAATTAAACTGTGTACTCATGCTAAACTGAATTGTTTGAAATAGAACTGATTATTGACATAAAAATGGATTTGGCGTTAAATAACCTACAGAGGTCGATATGCTATAAAACCCAAACCAAACCAATCCTTCCCCTGGATTGCTCCACTTTACCCTTGATACGTACATTCTAATGCTGAGTGTTAAGTAAGGAGGTATCAAGTACCATTTTTAAGTCTTTGGTATGACGTAACCTGTTTCTAAACCCTCGTCTCCTGGGCCATTGGCGAACACTACCCACTAATAGGAACAATTTTCACCCAGCTCTATGATTTTAAATAACTAATAATAATAATCCTCAGTAGAAGATTGAACAGTTCTATTTGATTCATAGATGGGACTCAAACAGGTATTATCAATCTCAGAGTGGACCCGGGAGTAATGGCAATGTAGGGTAATCAACATTCTCCAAAGCTCCAGGACTCGAGCCTCACCATTAGGTTTAGTTTAGTGTCTTATCCAGGACACTCGTTGCAGAGGTGTAGTCGGCATATTCTTCAGCCCCAGTCAACAGGACTGCTTATTATTTGTATGATTCACGGAGTAATTTGAAACCGTATAATTATTAGAATTAGATTGGAATATTTGAAACCTTATAGCTGCATGCAAATTATTTGTATTTGACAGAAATACTTGACATCATATAACTGTGTATACATAAATATTTATTTCTCCATAATGTTACCTCTGCCAAAGGGTAAGACCCCACCACCAATGAGAGTCCTGGATATGACACTAAAAAATCTGATGGTGAGGTTCCAGTATTGCAGGAGCTTTGGGGAATTCGGAGCACCCCTTCATTGCCATTGCGCCCAGGTCCACTCTGGCTCGGAATGGTTGCACCTGATAGGGCCCTATCTATCGGTTAAATAGAACTAAACTGCACACTTATGCTAAACTGAATTGTTTGAATTAGAACTGTTTGGCTAAACAGAATAGCTTGAAATAGAAATGTTTTTGACAATTAAACAGCACTTACATTTAAAATATGTGCTTATGCTAAACTGAATTGTTTGAAATGGAACTATTTTTGACATTGAATCATCATCATCATCATGTCGCGCCGCCTGCGCGGATATCCCTGACCGTCTCTCGCCATTTCTTCCTATCATTCATCGCCTCCGGCAGGTCTTCAGGGTTACATCCCGTGTCCTCACATAGCTGCTGTATGTAAGTTCGTGCTGGTCGTCCCACTCTTGCACATCCATGTGTGGGGGTCCACAGGAGTACATCGCTTATGAGCTTGTCCTTGCTTCTCCAGCAGTGTCCCGCGTGTCTGGTTCGTCGAACTTGTATAGTTTTTGTGATGGGGGGCAAGTGTCCGTATAGTTGGAGTCTCGTGGGGTGTTGTCGCCAGGACTTGTTTAATACTGCTCTCAACATTCTTGTATAATTTCCGTCCAGCCTCCTCTCCAGCCGCTTCGTAAGCGTCCATGTGGTGCATCCATATAGCAGTATCGACACAACCGCTGCCTGGAAGAAACTGTGTTTCATTTTATCAGTTAGGTCCGACTTCCATATGATCGAGAGCCTATCGATAGCTGTCCATGCCTTCGTCAGTCGTGTGTCGATGTCTTTCTCGGTTGATGAGACGCTGCTTCCTAGGTAGGTGAATTTGTCGACTAGTTTCAGAGAGGCTCCGTCTAGTGTGGCAATGTTGCCCGTTTGGTTGTAACACATATATTCGGTTTTGTTTGCATTTACATGGAGGCCAATGCCAGCTGCGGCTCGTTCCAGACTATGCAGTAGTGTCTCTGCTTGATTAGGCGTATTCGCTAGTAACGCCAAGTCATCAGCGTAGTCGGCGTCCGTGATTGTTTTTGCGGGGTACCTTTTGCTTCTTCTCTTAGTCAGCTGGAAGCCATTTTCTCTGATTTTGTCGATCGAAGTCCTAAGCACATAGTCTAGACAGATGATAAAGAGGTACGGGGCTAGTGTGTCTCCTTGTAGTACTCCTGCAACTATGTCGAAGTATTCCGTGTCTCCATCTGGTGAACGTACTTTCACTTTGGTGTTTCTGTAGAGAATCATTATCGCTGCTACGGTTTCTTTTGGTAGGCCGTATGCTAGTAGGATTTGCTCCATCTTCCCTCTGTGTATGGAATCGAATGCCTTGGTAAAGTCGACAAATAGTAATGTCGCCTGTAAGTTTTTTGCCCGAACGCCTTCCAGGATTCTACGGATGGTCAGTATTTGTGAGGTTGTGGATCTATTTCTCCGGAAGCCATTTTGGTTTTTCCTAAGGATGTTGTCTATTTTGGGTTCTGTACTTAAACTAAACTGAATTGTTTAAAATAGTACTGTTTTGGCATTTTCCAGAGTGTAAATAAAATCTGTACTTATAGTAAACTGAATGAGCTGAATTAGAACTGTTTGAATGAACTGAATAGCTTGAAATAGAAATGTTTTTGACAATTTAACTGTGTACTCATGCTAAACTGAATTGTCTGAAACAGAACTATTTGCATAAAAATGGATTTGGCGTTAAATAACCTACAAGGATTGACATGCCATAAAACCGAAACAACCAAGCCACCAACAATAATGTTAATAATGCAAGAAAGACATGAAAGTTAAGGCTTTTTAGAGAGTAGAATGTTTGCCAATTGCCTGGGAGATCGGGGTTCAATCACAGATCAAGTCCTGCCAAAGACTCAAAAAATATGGTACTTGATACCGCCTTACTCAACAGTTAAAATTATAAGGTATGTGTAAAGGGTAAGTGGAACAGGAAAAGGAGTAGCGCCTTCCCCTATATCTCGGTGTAGTAGCTATTGAAAAGGGAGCCTTTGGGTCGCCTTTGGCAACGGTCACCATATATTTGTGTGCAAATCTTTGGTGTTAGATAGAAAAATTCAAACTATTTAGCTGTGTGCGAGCAAATCATTATTAAATAGTAATAATTACTCGAATTCATATAATAAAATATGAATTATTTGTATTAGAAAAGAATTATTGAAACCATGTGTAAATTATTTGTGTTAGATAAAAATACTTTTTATCATATGATCGTCCGTGAAAAGAAAAATCTTTAGAAACAAGACAAAAATATAAGTGTACAATGTACACGATTACCTTACGTCTCGGTATAAACTCTAGACAGTTTGACATGCCTTTAAAATCAATCAATCAATCGAAACACACAAGGTTATTTAGTTCGAAATTGGACAGAAAATTGTTTTAAGTCGGAGCATTTTAAGAGAATAACCTTATATACACCCACAGACTATTAAATTTGCTCCTTTCTCGAAAGTAGAAAAATCTTCAGGGACTTTTTATCGATTTTTTTTGTCTTCCGTATTGATAAAATGTCTTTACAGTTTTGTAACGTGTAAGAAGAAGAATAGGAGAAAAATCTTATATAAAATGGAGATAGAAAATAAAAACATAATTTTCTATTTGAAAAGATGTTTACACTATAAGACGATGTTTACGTGTGATGATTTGCACGATAAATTTGAAGACGAATTAAAACTTCCATTTTCAGCTATTTATCTAATTAAAAAAAAAACAGCACTTATTCATGAACGAATTTATTCATGAATTGAATAATTTGTAAAAATAATTTTGGAACTATTTTTGAAATATTGAAAATATTTACGAATTTTCTCACCAATGTTCTCAGAGAATGAGTCAAAAGTTATGCAATATTTTTGTAGTACGTAAAGTACAATTTGGTTAATGAAGGTGACGAACTATACTAGAAAATGAGATGACGAGCCCACCTGATACTCTTCGGGTATTTCTCACTTAATTTGAGGTTCTCGAAAGCAGAGCGAAATTTCTTGAACTAACTTTGATTTTGATTTTGTTTAATGGCATATCAACTTTCGTTGGTTATTTAATGCCAAAGCTAGCCCAGTCGGCTAGAGCAGTAGACTACGCTGACTGCATCTCTGCAGAGGGTTAAGACTTCTTCCAACGAATGTCCAGGATATGACACTAAACAATTTGAAGATGAGATTTTAGTCCCAGAGCTTAGGAGAATGAGGAGTACCATTTCATCGTCAATAATCCCAAGTCCACTTTGATGCGAAGTGTTAGTACCTGTTGGGGCCCTATCAGTGATTCAAATAGAACTGTTTAACTGAGTGCAAACAATAAATAACAATATTTAACTAATATCAAATTGATAATTGATATTTTGTAGCAATTCTTTACAAATGCAGTCGGTTGGTCAAAAGAAAACTAAAATCTTCCGTGAAAACTGCAATGCTACAATTACAAGAGTGCTCAACACGAGTGGAGCCAATTATAAAATTAACTTAAATCGCGAGTCGGAAATCTCCTACTAAAGTTTAACCTTAACGGGTCATCAGGAAGTCTAACTCCGATGATCCGTTAAGGTGAAACTTTAGTAGGAAATTTCCGACTCGCGATTTAAGTTAATTATATATATATATATATCATCATCATATCGCGCTGGTAGCACGGATATCCCTAACCCTCTCTCGCCACTCCTCCCTATCGTTCATCGCCCTAGGTAGGTCTTCAGGACAACATCCCGTATCCTCACATAGCTGCTGAATGTACGTTCGTGCTGGTCGTCCTGCTTTTGCGCGGCCATGTGTGGGGATCCATAAGAGTACATCTCTTATGAGTTCATCTCTGCTTGCCAAAGTGACCATTAAAGACCAATTGTGGTTTGGGTTTGGTTTGGCTTGGTTTTATGGCATATAAACCATTGTAGGTCATTTAATGCCAAATCTTTTTTATATATATTTATTAAATATATGATTTCTAAACTGATTTTGGAGATAACATTTTTAAACAAGCCTAAGCTGTTTTTTTTTCTTTTGGCTCACAGGTAAATAGTTTTATTTATTCCTGTCTAATACGAATAATTCTATTAGTTTGCATACAGTTAAATCTTTTCAATTTTACCATTTAATACTAACAATTCAATTAGACTTTAGTTATTTGTTTCCACCTAGTTAAAAGATCAAACAGTTCTATTTCAACCAATTAATGTAACATATACAGATGTATGCGGGAGCAAAATCAACAATAATGACGAACGAACACACTTCTTTAGAAAAATATACCTCTCACACTTTATTCTCGAAATGGTTGCGAAAGGGCCATGTGTGAGAGGTGAGTTGGAGACTGAACAAACTGCAACATATTGACCCCCCAGTTCCTTTGTCTTTAGCAGCACTTCTTTCTCGTTCTGCTGGGCTGCTCAATGGGGGGTCATGATGGCCCATAGCCCTCTGCTGGGTGCTGGTTCTCTTTACAGCATCTTATCTCCAACTAACTGACTCCAAAAACTAACTGAACTTCCTGTCGCACCGGGTTATATCATTGTTTGACATCCACCTGCTTCCTGTGAGCGTCGCATCTGCACCCAATTC
Organism: Sepioteuthis lessoniana; assembly: GCA_963585895.1. NCBI lineage: Eukaryota > Metazoa > Mollusca > Cephalopoda > Myopsida > Loliginidae > Sepioteuthis > Sepioteuthis lessoniana. The sequence continues at coordinate 266,489 of CAUZXS010002489.1, read as the reverse complement.
AACCCATCCACAGTCAAGGTTATAGCCTGATATCGTCGACTGGATGCACCTGTTCCTTGATTGACGGCTGGGTCGATGGTCAATATGTTACATAAATTTCTGAGATGAAGCTTGATGATTTTTATCATTAAGGGTTTTCGGACTATTGTCTTCATCATTATTTCCACAATGTTTCGACTGATATGTCCTCAGGTCTTCTTCAAGTGTTTGTCGAACTCGGAAACTCACAGAACTTTGAACTACGTCCTTTATTGAATTCACGGGGATCGCCTGTTCTGATTCCGTTAGCCATAAGTGTTAAGTCTTCCTGTATTGTTACTCACCTGCAGTCAGGAGTGAACCTGCAACCTCCAGATGATTGTCTCCTTTGAAGCTTAGGGAACCAACGCCTATAACCGTTACGCTATGTGGACAGGTTAGAGTGAATTTGGGGGACTTATAAACTTAATGTTCTTACTTGATTAGGATTACTTCAACTTTGGTAAGGGCAAAAATATCTGAATATGCGCACAGGTAAAAAATCATACATGATAGTAGTTAGTCAATAGTCCGAAAACCCTTACTAATAAAAATCAATAAAGTTTAATTAAATGATTCCAAGTATTGCTATGTATCACTAACAATTCAATTAAACACTAGTCATTTGTTTACACACAAATGGTTAAATAGTTCTATTTCAAGCCATTCAGTTTAGCATAAATCACTTGTCTGCGCTCAATCTAAATGTCAACGTACACAGTATAAATGTCAAACAGTTCTATTTGACCCAGAGTAAACTTGGGAACAATAGCAATCAAGGGTTACTCCGCATTCCTCAAATCTCCACCATTATTGGAGTCACACCATCAGATTGTTTAATGTTATGTCCGGGACACTCGTTGCAGGTAGGGTTTTACCGCTCTGCAGAGATGCCAAAGTATTCTACAACCCCAGCCAACTGAGCAAGTGAAATAAACAAATCGATCTGAAAACATTTCTTTATGAAATAGAGAAGTGCTCAAGTGCAGCTGACAAATGCTTTTTGTGAAACTTGTATATCAAGGGAACAAGTGACAACAACTCTTATCTATGAAAACATAAGTTCTCTTTTTATGAACGAAAGTCGTGATGAAATTGCTCGTGAAAGGGAGAGAAAGAGAGTCAATCAAGAACAGCTAGGATTTACACCACGCTAGGACAGACATATTCAGAACTTTATTTCGTGCTTCTTTCTTGGTAGGCTAATACAGGGCCAGCGTCGTGAACCCGGAGGCCGCTGCCCACGGCAAGCGCCCTAGACGACGTGACGTACCTTCTCTGCTGATTGCCGACTCCGAATGCCCGCTGGGGTTTAAAACTTCTGTCATGATATATTTCCCTGACGCCCACATATTTCTTCCCACGCAATTCACTTGGCGTTTTCGCTGTCGCTTGTTTACCTGAAGAATAGAAACACATCCTGTTTTTTTAAATCCTCTCTAACTGGCCAGTCAAAGGTCAATATGTGACAAAACACTCACTACTGATAGTTGCACGTATTTTTAGAAAACAAACTGCTCTCATCAGATAAGTAATTGTCTCATTTGAGCAAAGTATTTTTTAACCATAGTATGACAACTAATCGAGGAGAAGGAAAACTCTGAATTTAAAACTGTAAAACTCCGCTTAAAATGGACTTTCGGTCGCATTCTGCTCATGCGGAAGGTTTGATATATATATATATATATATATATATATATATATATATATATATATATATATACCATTGGCATAATGGTTACAGTATTCGCCAATGTCCTGGGAAACCGGGGTTGAATCCCAGGTCGAGTCATACTAAAAGTGGTACCTGATGTCTCTTTGCTTAACACAGCATTATAAGTTACAGATCAAGGATAAGTGGAACAATCTTTGGGAAATGAGAAGCGTCCTCCCCGACACCTCGGTGTAGTAGCCATTGAAAAGGAAGCCTTTGGGTCACCCTCGACTTTCTGTATATATGTACACACACACAAACTCACACACACACAATATTTTCAAATAAAAATCGAATGACAATAAAAGTAGACAAAATAACCCGACTCTGAATGTCACATTGCCGATCCGAATGTGAGCCAGAATGGACATCTGAGAAACAGCAACTCAGAGTCGTGAGTTTTCAACTTGTTTTTATTGTTTTTCTATTCATAGTTGAATGTATTGTGATATTGAAATGCACCGTTTTTCATGAAATACTGTAAAAGATATACTAATTAAAAACGCTTTAAGCAATATATATATATATATATATATATATATATATATATATATATATATATATATATATATATATATATATATATATATATATATATATGAGGCGTTCGTGGTGTAATGATCGCCTCGAAGGCAATAGAGTGCTGGGCGATCTGAGTTCAAAACCTGAACAAGGCTGTTTCTCATAGCGCTAAAACTCTAGAGAAAATAAAACTATCCCCCCTCCCATCTACGGCTAAATAGCGGGGCAGACCTGGCTCTTCAACTTTGGTAAGGGCAAAAAAATCTATGAGAAAGAAAATTCTGAATTCACATTAGGTAAAAACCCGCTTAAAATTGATATTGTGCCGCACATATTTTGTGCAGAGAGTTTGGTTATATATATATATATATATATATATATATATATCATTTTTCTTTTTTGGTTTCATTATGTATATTTCACCCTCAGAGCTTTAATAGAGGGACAGGGGCTTCTGGTCAATACGCTACTTTTTCTTTTGGCCATACTTTGAAGATGATGAAACAAAATCTTTCTATCTTTATTTAATTCATATTTCATCTTGTTCTAAAATTACGATCTGGTGTGCTGAAAAGTTCTCAGTTCACGAAAATAATCTATAAGAAACTAAAGAAACAATGTGGGAAAGCGGATGCGTTTAATGGCTCGAGACCATTCTCTTCTTGGTTAGGTCGGAAACTATTCAGCTCCCCATGTAAATTTAGTCATCATAAACAAATTATTGACGTTGAATATATCCAATCTGTGTTGCCAAAGTTCGTTGTTTGAGCTCAAGCAATAAGTTAGGACATCCAATCCTTATTTTCATGGCAGGCAAATATTCCCTATTTCAGAGATTGACGTAACACAATCTTCCTACTTTTATTTTCCAACCTTACTTGGCCTTGTGCCATACTTCTAGGAAAAGGAAAACTCTGAATTCAGACATGTTAAACACCGCTTAAAAATTGACCTTGAGTCATTTCCTGCCCGAGCGAAGGGGTTGGTGAATACAGATAATGTTTTGAAATATAGATGAAGTAGATGTAATTCACTTGCGAATCACATTTAAAAACAAAAAAACAAGTCTTCTACCATTAAAGGAAATTGATCTCTCTTTAACCGAGTTCAGAACCCTAAATTCAAACCTGAAACCAGAATTTTGCCAACGTGTCTCGTCTTAAAGTTAAACGCGTTTAAATATTACATATACGTGGTGCCTTCAATAAGTTTCCAGACTTTTTTTGTACAGGCATTTAAAATTGTCGGAGACTCTTGAAAATTCATTATGTTATTGCTATACATCTTATGAGATGACTGGCCAATTTTTATGATTTCACGTTCAAATGAACAGCTACAGCAGCAATTGGAATATACCCTACTAAAGCCTGATTGTCACAGCTAGTGAATTTCAAAAATGCAATCTGGACGTGAAGACACTTTAGAAGAACGATATGCAATCAAATTCTGTTTTAAACTTGGAAAAATGCCACAGAAACGTATGGAATGCTTCAGACTGCTTTTCGACCATCTTACTTGAATCGAGCATGAATTTTTGAGTGGCATAAGAGATTCAAGGAAGGCCGGGAGTCTGTGAGGGATGATGAGAGGTGTGGGAGGAGTAAGGAAATCAATACACCAGAGTTGATTGGCCAAAGGGTTAAGGTGAGGGTTATTATGTTGAGATTTTAAGGGAGTTCAGGAAGAGATTCCTAGGGAAGAGGCCAGCACTCTTCAAATAGGGTCAGTGGTATTTCCACCAGGACAATGCACCAGTCTACAACTCCATCCTTGTTACAAACTATTTGACCAAGATGGGCATCAAAACAGTTCGTCAGCCTCCCTATAGTCCAGACGTTGCTCCCTGTGACTTTTGGTTATTCCCTAAGCTCAGAGGCTGTCGTTATGAGACAATTGAGGAGATGAAAGAGGCTGACGAAGGTCATTGACACACTCACACAAGAGGACTTCCATTGGGCCTTCCAGAAGTTGTTGGAACGGTACAACACGTGTATTGCAGCCGGAAGAGATTACTTCGAAGGGGACTAGAGTTTCATGTGTGTACTATCAATAAAAGCGCCGATACGAAAAAAGTCTGGAAACTTATTTAATGATCCTCGTACGATCGTATTCCGCTTGTTCTATTATATATCGTCACTTTGTGAAACAAATAAGAGCACTCAAACTTGATAAATGCTTTATTAATACATAATCTCATATTCCCATGATATCAATCTTGTTACATGCAACGTTGCCGTTTAGACCTGCACCTGACAGTTTTGCAAATGCATCTTCTTAGAAGATCACTTGTTGCTGAAAACTGAATAAAACAGAATGGCTGAAATCGTCTTGAAAAGACTCATCGTGTAAAAGAAGGTCCCGGACGACAAATTTTAGCTGCCACAGCTTTATTTGCAAAAAAAACAGTGCCCCCAGTAGACACAAAAAGATGAAGGGAGTGGCAAATGAGTCCGATGAAAGAACCTTGATCTCGACCGAGCAACGCAGTGACACGTCTAATGTTTGACTGGTGGAAATGGTGGAGTCTTTTATAAAGATTCGACAATTTTGTCTCGTCAGAACTGCCCAAGACTCATCAATTTACAGTTCGTCAAGTATACTCCACTTGGGCTCCTGTCCTACAAATTAACCTGGTGACCCCCCCTCCAACTGCTCACAGATACCCTTCACAGAATAGAGGGTGTCAGTTTATACCATAAAGTACACCAGTTTAAAAAATATGTACACGTGTACCTTCAGTTAAGTTGTTTTGAACCAAATCGTTCTCGATTATACGTCATCTGTCAAAAAATATATGGAAAAATAAAAATTAAATTTAAATAATTTTATTTGACTTTACGTCTGTTGGCTACAAATACTGAAGTCGTAATATCGCTAGGAAAGCGTTAAAAGCTCATATAATCATGTTATTGTATAATAAATAGGGTGAAGTTTACCTGTATTTCAATGAGAAAAAAGTTTTCTTTTAAAGTAATAGAATATGTGCTCCAATATATTCTATTCAATGATTGGTCATTAGCATTTAAAGGGTTTGAGATATTCACTCACCCTTTTATTTGTCGCTGCCTCCCACCAGACACGACTTGACACAAGGTCAAAAACCCGAAGGCCGATTAGAGTGAGGAAAAAGGGGAGGGAAAGGTCGGGAACGAGCCGACACTCGAACCCTGCTGGTCTATGCTGCTCATCGGCTCACTTGGTGCAATGTGAACCTGATGAGGCAAGTAGTTTCACGAACCCAAATGTGGGTCCGGGCACGTCTGCCGGATTATGGCTTGAACTAGACAGCAAGGTCTAGTGCCATACATAGGTTCCTGCTGTAAAAAAAACCAGCAGTAATTATCCATCATATTTTGGTTGAAGCGCCCTTGCAATCTAACTTCGATCAGCTTGGTGGAATCTTTTCCCATACAAATCAACTGTGTTGTCCAGATTATGTGAACAAAATTTAAGATGAGAATAAAATATCATTCCATGCTTTATTGCCGAATTAGCATGTTTATTAAATCAGCATTGTTTTCAGTTCAATGGGACCAAAGAAAGGTCCATACAGTTAATACAAATGAAACCCATGCCATCAGCCTATAGCAGATTCAGTTTACTCCTGAACTTGTTATAAGACAGCAGTTTTCTGATCTTGGGTCCAATAAAGATTCTCGCTTTCCGTTTTGTATTATTTTTCTATGCACCAAATTTTATTTTTTGGTGTTGTAATCTATAGCAATCGTCTATCCTTGTTTTTACTAAGTTGTTAATGAGGCCGAGTTTGATGCCAACGGGTTGAGCAAGTATAGTTTAAAGGTCTACCAGTCGCATATGATGTACATTTTTAAAAAGTCCTGACGCGCAAAAACGATTTAAAGCACAGATTCGCTATCAGCTCATTTCATCTAAAACACATGTCTTTACACAAGTAGCAAAAACTTTATTGACTAGTGTAATCAGTATTTTTACGGACAGGATATGACGAAAGGTCCATTTTAATGCGAAGTAAAGTCGGTTTGAATTCAGTTTTCCTTCTCCGAGATTGGTGGCCAAAATAGGCTAAAGAGCCCAATCTGCTCAACTATTTTCCTTTAAATGGGGGAGAACAGTTGAATTTATAGGAGTTACACTCCTATATTTTAAATGGACATTATGCCACTTTTTACCGAAACAAAGATAGCGAACGCACGTAAACAATCAGTCTCGGGAACCCATTGCCTAGGAGAACCACGTGGTTAGTGCCTAAAACTACGTCCGCAACTTCAATTTCGTTCCGCGTTTTTGGAGCCTACTCCATGACAAGAATTACGCTCATCTTCCAACTCACTCTCTTTTCACATTTTCACTGATCAAGTGTGACTTCCCGAGAGAACACTCTCACTCTCTCATTTCAACTAACAGCAGTAAACCGCCACAAAAATGTTTACGCCATGCAACGATTCTCTTACTTGTTACACCTTTTCGGTGAGATTTTTTCAGCCTAAAAAATAGCAGTAATTTCATCAAACCACCGAAAGAAACAAACAAGATGGGAGAAGACACATTCCTCCAAATGTACACTATTAAGATTCTATCGAAAATACTTAGTTAACACGCATAGGGCACTTTTGTTAAATAATCCTCTTTTATAGTATTAGTGTTATTTACTCACACACACAAATACACTCACAGGAATATATGTCAAACTGTATTAGAACTTGAGTAATGTTTTGAAATGTTTCATTGCATGTATTGTTGATATATAAATTTGTTTTAAATGTATTTCTTTTTGTCCGCGCCGTTTCCCGTTTTTATTTCCTTTGCCTTTACCAAATACAAACATAAACACCAACAACATATACCACTACAATTTGGAGAGTTCCATATCTACCAAATTACATATACTAACATGAATTCTGGGGGACCAAACATATCACACATCAACCAAAATTACATGTCCCCATACAAGTTCATGCCTTTCTCCAGGATAATAACACGAACTGAAACGCAAAAAACCGACTTCAGGATTTGAAGAATTTCTTACGATGATAACCTTTGCGATAAGAGCACCTTCGTAATCTATCGAATATCACAAAGATTTCGAATACTGATTTTTAAAGTGATCAAAAGTTCTTTTCACGGACTGGCACAACAGAATCTTCCTTGTCTCTATTTTTAAAACGCATTCTGGTTTGGAGTTGTACAAAGCCAAGGTTGCAATTTACTAAACTTAGCCTAGTTTGGCACAAGGCCAAAAGTATAGGGCAAAAGTATAGCTCATTTCCTGAAGAATAGGAAAGGCATGGACTACTATCAACTGGTTGTCAACAATATGAAAATATGATCACTCTGATAAAATAAAGCTGTCGCCGTATCAGTACTACTGTACGGTTACACCACATGAAACACCTGGAGAAAAAGCTAGATGGGAACTGCACAAGAATGCTATGCTTCTTTAACAAATCCTGGCAGCAGCGCATTATCATATTTAACAACCCCTCCGCTCGGGCAGGATATGACACATGGTCAATTTTTAAACGGAGTTTAACAGGTTTGAATTCAGAGTTTTCCTTCTCCTAGACTAGTTGCCTAACCAAGGCTGAAGAACCTAGTCTGCCCTACTATTTACCCATAGCTGGAGGGAGAATAATTGGATTCATACCTTTCCCAAGGGTATTAGTGCTATGTGAAATGCAGTCAGTCAGGTCTAGGATTTGAACTCGTGTCGCCGTGTCCATACCCTGCGACGATAGCCATTACACCACGGTCACCTCCATCAGCAGCAGCGTATTATAAAACAGCAACTGTACGGCCGCTTACCGCTCATCTCACAAATCATCCAGGTAAGACAAACAAGATATGTTAGGAACTTCAGAAGGAGCAAAGTCTAACTCACAAGCGACGTTTTCCTGTGAACTCTTACATGGACTGTGGTCAAACCAGCAAAAACTTGCAATCATCAGCTCTGTGCGGACACTGAATGCCGTGTAGAGGACTTGGTAAGACCGATGGTTGATAAAGGAGGATGGAAAGAGAGAACGTGAGCATATCGACCTTTGTGGGTCACTCAATGTCATTCTTAAATGTTCTATTTAACCAATTACTGAGAAGATAAACAGTTTCATGCCTTTCCTAATGGTATTTATCCAAACATGAACGAAATGGCGTGAATGGAGTTCGAAGTCACTTACTTCGATATATTTGTCAAACACGTTAGCCACTGCGCTACGGGACTCCTTCACAACGCGACGTTAGAAAATGCAGAGAAATAACGTTGTCTTTTTATGTCTTTTACATGAATCTCGACTAAAAGAAACTATCCTACGTATTCAAAGAATTCTAAGACAAAGTTCAGCTTAATAACATTAAAACAATGCGAACAAACAATTTAGAAAAAAAAAAGAAAGGTGAAAGTTTGCCGCCGGCAAGACTCGAATTCGCTCCCTCATTGAATAGACAAAAAAAAAAGCAACAAAATAAACATGAAAACAATAAACAAAATACAACAACTTAAAATAAAAAAACAAACAAAAATTTTAGAAGACTCTAAATTTAAAAAAAACATTTTAAAAATCCAAATGTATTAATAAATCCCACAAAAAGTTAAATTTACAAAAAATAAGCAGCAAAAAATATAAAAAGGTTATATTATAAAAAAAATAAAAATAAGTTTGTTTTTTTTTTTCTGTCGAATAACAAAAATAAAATAATAAAGATTGTTCAAAGAAAGAAGAAAATAAATAAATAAATAAATAAACAATAGCATTAAAACCATCAGTAGAATGTTTTTAAAAAAAATCACGAACAACAGAAAAAAGTTTTCCCATAGAATTTAAAGGAAAAACATTTGAAACGTTTGACTAGAGATAACGATTTCTGGGAATAAATGTTTTGGCTCTACTTCATCATCTTCTTCTTCTTCTTCTTCTTCTTCTTCTTATTATTATTATTATTATTATTATTATTATTATTATTATTATTCCTCTTGAGTTTTTCACATCAGTATTAGTTGATGGTTTTTCACTGGAGTTTGAGTGACAGCAAGTCTCCTCAAGTCTCCAGGACCCGTCTCAGTATTCTGGCTCTCCTCAGCAATGCTGTCGTTTGGATAGTCTCTACCCGTCCGCCAACTTCCAAGTCCTCCAGGCCCTTTAATAATCCTTTAGTTACTGTGTCTAACGCACCAATCACAATTGGCACAATCGTTACTTTCATGTTCCACAGTTTTTTCAATTCTCTAGCAAGGTCGGGGTACTTATCCTTCTTTTCACCTTCCTTCAGATTTATTCTGTGGTCCGCCAGGACAGCAAAGTAAACAATTTTGCAGATTCTCTTTCTTTTGTTGATTATTATGAAGTCTGGTCTTCCGGTCGGGATTAGGTGATCCGTTTGTATGTTAAAGTCCCATAGGAGTTTATGCGAGTCATTTTCTAGGACAGGCGCCGGGTTGTGCATATACCATTTGTTTGCATGGTCGAATTGAAATTTCCTGCACACTTCCCAGTGGATCACCTTGCCGACCCAGTGGTGTCTCTCCTTGTACTCCTTCTGTGCTAATTTGCTGCATTCGCTTATTATGTGATTGACCGTTTCGTCTCTGTCACCGCATAGCCTACATTTACTGTTTTGTTGCGTCTTATCTATTCTCGCTTTGATATGATTGGTTCTTATGGCGTTGTCCTGTGCTGCTATTAGGAGGGATTCTGTTTCTCTCTTAAGGTTTCCTTTTCTTAGCCAAGTCCAGGTTTTCTGGTGTGAGAGGTTGTTTATTAGACGTTTAAAGCGGCCATAGAGTTGCTTTCCTTCCCATTTTTGTTTCCTAGTTGTTGTCATTCTTTCGTTTATCGTGTTGTCCGTATCGACTCTGATGGTTGTAATTAGTCCTCGTTCGTGTTTTTCAATGTAGTCTTCGAGCCGTTGTATGGATGCGTCAACGGTGTCTTCGATGCTGGCAAATCGTCTTCCTCCCTTTTTTCTAGATACATATAGTCTGTCAACGTCGTCTCTGGGGTGTAATGCCTTATGCATGGTCATTAGTTTTCTTGTCCTTTGGTCCATTTGTTTAAATTCCTCTCGGGTCCACACGAGAAAGGGTCCCTAATATCTGACTAGTGGCACAGCCCAAGTATTTATTCCTTTGATGAGGTTTCTGCTGGAGAGCTTTGTCTCGAGTAGTTTTCGCGTTCTCCTGAGATATTCTTTTCGGATCAAGTCTTTCATTTGCACTTGTTTAATGGTGTCAGCCTCCAAGTATTTGTAGGTTTCATTTTCTTCGAGCGTCCGAATTCTGTCGTGATTCGGTTGTTCCATTCCGTCAGTCATATGTCGTTTGCCACTTTTCATGACGAGCATGGCACATTTTTCTATGCCAAATTCCATTCCTATGTCCTGACTGTATATTCTAACTGCTATTATTATTATTATTATTATTATTTACTCATTAGAGTTTGCTGGTGGTCTTTCACTGGAGTTTCAATATCAGCAAGTCTCCTCAATTCTCCAGGACTCTTCTCAGTCTTCTGGCTGTTCTCAATAATGATGTCGTTTGGATAGTCTCCATTCGTCCGCCAACTTCCAAATCCTTCAATCTCTTTAGTAATCCTTTAGTTACTTTTCCAAACGCACCAATTACAATTGGACGTATAATTATCATTATTATAATCAATTTTTGTCATTTCTTATAATTCTTCTTTCTTGTTTTCCTTCTCTTTCACTTCATTCTCCCTTTTGTTAACCTCCTCCTCGTCCTTCTCCTCATTTTCCTTCTTCTCCTTGTCTTTTTCCTTTTTCATTTTCTCTTCCTTCTTCATATTTTGTCCTTTCCATCCTTCTTATTCTTTTTTCTTTGTTTCATCTTATAATTCCTACTAATTGTCCTTTTCGTTCCTCGAAATCACACTATGGCGTAACGGTTAACAAGTTAGTTTTTCATATCAATTATTACCTGAGTAGGGAGTTCAATCCTCACCAAGGGCCTCGTAGTCGCAGCTTTGTTCCAAATCAAAACTCTGCTTACATCTTAAAGAAGTGATTTGGATGTTGTAACAGAACATTGTTTATGAGTTGGATTCTCACTGAATGTACAATACTTCTGATCTTGCACCAGACTAAGTTTTAAATTTTTTATCTTTCTTCCTTTTCCTCTTCAGCTTTTTCCTCTTTACATTTCGTTTTTTGCAATAATTTTTTTAACATTTTCTAAATTAAAAAAAAAATTCCGTCTTCTTTACAATTATTCATTTCTTTTTCTTGCCCAGTCGGCTGGTGCTGTAGAATACACCGACTGTTTCTCTGCAGACCGCCCCCCTCCAACGAGTGTCCTGATATGACACTAAACAATCTGATGGTTAGGTTCCAGCAATGCTGGAGCTTTGGGGAATGCAGAGTACCCCTTCATTGCCATCGCTCCCGGAGTGGTAGCACCTGATACTATTTACCCAACCCCTCCGCTCGGGCAGGATATGACACAAGGTCAGTTTTTAAGCGGAGTTTAACAGGTTTGAATTCAGAGTTTTCCTTCTCCTAGACTAGTTGCCTAACCAAGGCTGAAGAACCTAGTCTCTCCTACTATTTACCCATAGCTGGAGGGAGAATAATTGGATTCATACCTTTCCCAAGGGTATTAGTGCTATGTGAAATGCAATCAGTCTCGTCCAGGATTTGAACTCGTGTCGCCGTGTCCAATTCCTACGACGATAACGACTACACCAGGGGCACCTCCCTGATAAGGGTCCTATCTATGGGTTAAATAGAACAGCATTCTAATGCTAAAATGAATTGTTTGAATAAACTGAATAGCTTGAAATAGAAATGTTTTTGACAATTTAACCGTACTTACATTTAAACTGCGTGCTTATGCTTAACTGAATTATTTGAAATAGAACTGTTATTTCGACATTAAAACTGTATTTACACTTAACTGAATTGTTACATATAACTGCTTGAATAGTTTGAAATAGAAATGTTTTGACCATTTAAACTGTGTACTTATGCTAAACTGAATTGTTTAAAAAAAAAAGATTATTTACATAAAAATGGATTTGGCATTAAATAACCTACAAAGGTTGATATGCCATAAAACCTAATAAACCAAACCATCATTTCTTTTTCTGCTTTCCTTTTTTTTTTTTTTGATTCTAGTTGTTTTTTGTTTTTTTTGTTGTTTTTTTTTTTTTGCTGCATAATGCTTTTCTTTTTCTTCTTATCTTCTTCTAATGTAAATTGTTTCTTCTTCTTCTTCTTCTTCTTCTTCTTCTTCTTCTTCTTCTTCTTCTTCTTCTTTATTTGTATCTTCCTTTCTTTTATCTTTTTAATTGTTGCTATTATTTTGTTTTATACAGTTCCTTTGCGTATTTTCTATTTTACAATTTTTACAGAGGAAAACAATGGAATAAAATACGTGGAAATTATTAATATGGTAAAAGTGTTAATCATTAGGGAGTGGAACCCACAAAAATTATATCATAAAGAGAACGTTTTGTCTTTAATTTCTCCGGTGAAACAATGGACTGTGTGCATTCTTTGAAAAAGGGGTTCGTTTTATTGTGGCATTGTCTACTGTTGTTCTTTTGTTACGTGTTTTGCAGAAGCAGCGTCTAATAGGAAAGAAAAATATGGAGTAATAGAAAGAGACATATTGCTTGAGGATAGAATTTTATACAGGAAAGACTAAGAGAGATTACGTCCCTGAAAGAATGAAGGAAGGAAAGAAAGAAAGAAGGAAGGAAGGAAGGAAAGAAAGAAAGAAAGAAGGAAGGAAGGAAAGAAAGAAAAGTAGAATATTTAAAGATAAACAAGTGGCTACAAGTAAGTAGATGGGGAGAAAAAATCATCTAGAATATTTTTCAAATGAAAAAAAAAATGTAACTTGAGAAAAATATGTAAAACCTGAAAGATATTATAAGTAATAGCACAGTGGAAAAAAGACAGATGATAGATTGATAGAAAGATAGAAGGTGCCTGTGGTGTAATGGTTATCGTCGCAGGAAATAAACACAGCGACACGAGTTCAAATCCTGGACGAGACTGATTGCATTTCACATAGCACTAATACCCTTGGGAAAGGTATGAATCCAATTATTCTCCCTCTAGCTATGGGTAAATAGTAGGAGAGACTAGGTTCTTCAGCCTTGGTTAAGCAACTAGTCTAGGAGAAGGAAAACTCTGAATTCAAACCTGTTAAACTCCGCTTAAAAAATTGACCTTGTGTCATATCCTGCCCGAGCGGAGGGGTTGGTAAATAGGATAAGTCAACAAAATCAAATGGTTTCAAGTATTGCTATGTATGACTAACAATTCAATTAAACATCATTCATTTGTTTACACACAGTTAAATGATCAAACAGTTCTATTTCAAACAATTCAATTAATCATAAGTCATTTGTTTGCATTCGGTTTAAATGTAAAACAGTTCTATTCGACCCTTTGATAGGATCCTATCAGGTGTGACCACTCCGAGTTAGAGTGGACCTGTGAGCGATGGCAATGAAAGGGTACTCTGCATTTCCTAAAACTCCCGCATTACTGGAGCCTCACCATCAGATTGTTATGTGACATATCCGGGACATTCGTTAGGAGAGTCTTACCCCTCTAAAGAGATGTAACCAGTGTATTCTACACTCCTAGGCGACTGGGCACGCACAAACTGTGACAGATAGATAGATAGATATGAATAAGATTGTAGGTAAATTTATCCTCGCTAAATTCATTGACGTTAAATCAATGGTATGGTAAATTTATCAGCAGTAAATTCCTCGCATGATTGATGTAACCCAGCAAAATTCATCGTATCAGATTAATTGCTTTTATAATGATTTCCTAAACCCTAACTCTTTTACGATTTTTATTAAAATCTTAAAAGCAATGATTACATTCTGAATTTAGCAATGCATAATTTCCCTGCGATAAATTTACCAAACGATGAATTTTTACCGTCGGTAAATTTACCCCGAAGAATTTACAGGACACGTACGAATAGATGTGATATATATATATATATATATATATGAATAGAATTAGATTGATCAATAGATAATGTGGAGATTATATCCCTTGCCTGCAGAATAGTATTAGTAATGGTCGCTTGGTGGTGTGATCAAAGTAGCATATAAAAGAAACACCCGCCAAAGTTAAACCTATTCGGTCCTACCGCTACAACCAGAATTACGAATGAGAGTGTGGGTTTTCCCGACAGAGGGGGTTTTCGCCCAAATAGGCCCCGTGTCCCGTGACATGTGAGTCTTCACACATCAAGTTCTCTCGCATACATACGTAGTTAAGGACTGTCAACTTATACCAAAACAGACCTCAGCTACATGATAGGACATTTCTCGATAATGTACTCTTGTAGTATTTCATGTCATTTCTATATTCATTCTAATAAGTCTGCTCAGTCAATCAATATGTTGTTTAATTATCGGGAATTGTTTCAAATTGTTTATACTCAAAAAAAATTTTTACATGAAAATTCATTTCCTTTGCTACAAGTATCCGATATGTCTTTTGTCTAACAATCATTGCCAAGTCGGCTGAGGCTGTAAAATACACCCATTGAATCACAGCAGATGGTTTAGACCCCTTCCCCCAACGAGTGTCCTGATATGACACTCATAAATCTGATTGTGAGGTTCCAGTAAAGATGGAGCTTTGAGGTATGCTGAGTACTCATTCATTGCCATCCCTTGCTAGTCCACTCTGGCCCGGAGTGGTAGCACTTGATAGGGCTCTATCTATGGGTCAAATAGAACTAAACCGTGTACTTATACTAAATTGAATTACTTGAAATAGAACTGTTTTGATATTTAAATTGCGTACTTATGCTAAATTGATTTGCTTGTAGTAGAACTTTTTGACATTTAGAATGTATTTACTCTAAACTGAATTGTTCGAAATAGGACTGTTTTGACATTTATCTGTGTGTAAACAAAATCTATACTCATACTAAACTGAATTGTTTGAAATAGAACTGTTTGACTCAAATGAATAGCTTGAAATAGAAATTTTTCCACTGTTAAACTGTGTACTTATGGTAAACTGAATTGTTTGAAATAGAACTGTTCATTTGTATAAAAATGGATTTGGCATTAAATAATCAACAAAAGTTCATATGCCATAAAATCCAAACAAACAATCGCCCAGTCGGCTGGGGCTGTAGAATACACCGAATGCACATCTGCAGAGGGGTAAGACCCCTGCCAACATGTGTCCTGAAATGACACTAAACAATCTGATGGTGAGGTTCCAGTAATGCTGGAGCTTTGGGGAATGCGGAGTACCCCTTGATTGCCATCGCTCCCAGGTCCACTCTGGCCCGGAGTGGTAGCACCTGATAAGGGTCCTATCTATAGGTAATTAGAACTAAACCGTGCTTCCTTCACTATACTGATTTTTGCATTTAAACTGCATATTCATGCTAAATTGAATTGTTTAAAATAGAACTGTTTTGACATTTAAACTGCGTTCTAATGCTAAACTGAATTGTTCGAAATAAAACTGTTTTGACGTCTAAACTGTTTACTCATGCTAAACTGAATTATCTTAAATAAAACTGTTTTGACATTTAACTCTGTGTATTGCCCAATCGGCTGGGGCTGTAGAATACACTGAATGCACTTCTACAGAGGGGTAAACCCTCCCCAATGTGTGTCCTGGATATGACACTAAACAATCTGATGGTGAGGTGCCAGTAATGCTGGGGCTTGGGAATACGGAGCAACTCTTCATTGCCATTGCTCCCAGGTCCACTATGGCCCGACGTAGTAGCACCTGATAGGGCCCTATCTATGGGTTAAATAGAACTAATGGCATATTTATGCTAAGCTGAACTGTTTGACGAGACTGAATAGCTTGAAATAGAAATGTTTTTGACAATGAAACCGTACTTACATTTAAACTGCGTTCTTATGCTAAACTGAATTATTTGAAAAAGAACCGTTTTTTGATATTGAAACTGTATTTACACTGAACTGAATTATTTAACATAGAAGTGTTTTGGCATTTAAATGTGAGTAAACAAAATCCGTACTTATACTAAACTGAATTAACTGAATTAGAACTGCTTGACTAAACTGAATAGCTTCTTCCAGGCAGCGGTCACATCGATACTGCTATATGGATGCACTACATGGACGCTAACAAAACGGCTGGAGAAGAAACTGGATGGCAATTACACAAGAATGCTGCGTGCAATCCTCAACAAGTCCTGGCAGCAGCACCCCACAAGACACCAACTGTACGGCCACCTGCCCCCTATCACGAAAACTATTCAAGTTAGACGAACCAGACATGCAGGACACTGCTGGAGAAGCAGAGATGAACTCATAAGAGATGTACTCTTATGGATCCCCACACACGGCCGCGCAAAAGCAGGACGACCAGCTCGAACGTACATTCAGCAGCTATGTGAGGATACAGGATGTTGTCCTGAAGACCTACCTAGGGCGATGAACGATAGGGAGGAGTGGCGAGAGAGGGTCAGGGATATCCGTGCTACCAGCGCGATATGATGATGATGATGAAACTGTATTTATATTTAAACGGTGTGCTTATACTAAACTGAATTGTTTGAAATAGAATTGATTATTTACATAAAAATGGATTTGGCGTTAAATAACCTAGAAAGGTTGATATGCCATAAAACTCAACCAACCAACCAACCAACCAACCAACCAAATAAACAAACAAACAAATAAAATCTAACAATTAAGTAATTGTAGCCATTGCTTATAGTAATCAGATATTATAAGCATATGATGTTGTGATTAACGTACTGGACTGTGATATCGTGAGAAGAGTGTTCGAACACTAGTCGCTCCATCACGTTCACTTTCGGACTTCTACTTTTGGGGAAGATACGAACCTCCTTATCCTACCACCTATGAGTAAAATAGTACTACTACTATCCTTATACAAAAATGGCTTCGGTATTGAATGACTCACGAAAGTTGATAAGGTATTAAACAAAGAACCAAATCAAATCATAATCGACAAATATACGAAGACAACATTCCAACCGTCAATATCAAAGCCTATTCTACTTCAACAAATATTAATAGAATGAGATAGATAGATAGATAGATAGATAGATAGATAGATAAAAAGGGACATATAGTTATGAAAAGATTGATCTCGATAAGTAGATAAATAAACAAGAATAGACCAAGACAGATAGATAGATAGAGATAGATAATCTGAATAATATTTATATGGTGAATGTAAAAGAGAGATGAACCAGTAGACAAGTGAAAGATATAAACAGATATAACGAGTCTCACTCTGAGGAAGTCACTAAAAGAAAAAGACACGAATACACTAATTATGATATGGACAACATCAGATGTACAGAGATAACTTGGTATGAATAGAATTTAAAAAAGCAACAACATCTGTGTGTGCTTTAAGGATTTGATAGATAGATAGATAGATAGATAGATAGATAGATAAATTATGAACAAGAATTGATATATAATATTGAACAAGTTGAGATAGATAAATAAGAAACTACTTGAGATAGAAAGCAAGTGAGATAGATAGATAGATAGATTACAATAAAGCAAAATTATTTACAGACTGAGATAGATAGATAGATAGATAGATAGATAGATAGATAGATAGATAGATGTCTTTGATTAAAAAAAGATGAACTGACTCTGTGTTAGAAAAGCAAAAAATAAACATTAGTGTGTAGGTATATGAGAGGAATTATGTAAATGAGAAAGAATTTCAGTGTCGACACAAGTTTTCGTTAGTTTCTCCGATAAGCAATGAACACGTCCTCTTCTTATTTTCTGTTATCTCACATTCGACCGGTCACTTGCCGACCTTTAGCAGGAATTAATTCTAAACCATGCATCATATCAGGTTATCGGTCCAGTCTGGATTGAAGCAATGAGTTAGTTTTGTGGAAGGTGTTGATGGCGTGCAAAGCTGTCAAAGGCTGAAAACTGAAGGCTGAGAGTTATGATAAGATCATTTAGGACCACTACTACGTTTCCACGTCCTCCTCTGGAGTTTGATAGGCGTGTTGAAATTGTGAATTAAACAAGTCAATAAAAAGTGAACCTGGGGTTTGTTGGTAAGGGATATAGTGAAAGAAAGAGGACGAAGAATGAAGAGAGAGAGAGAGAGAGAGAGAGAGAGAGAGAGAGAGAGAGAGAGAGAGAAATAACGAATGATGAAGGGAAAGAAAGGGACAAGAGCAAAAAAATGGAAAGACATTTCTAAGATCATAAGATCAATGGTATTCGCGTTGAAATATTAAATTAAACTGGGTGAGGGAAAACAATTAAAGAAAAAAGAATGTCATAAGCAAAGTAGGAAGTGGGGGAGGGGAAAGAAAGAAAGAAAGAAAGAAAGAAGGGAGGAAATAAATAAGAAAGAAAAAGCAGGAAAAAAATGGTTTGATTTCTTTGTTTAATGGCATATCAACCTTCGTGGGTTATTCACAGCCGAAGCCATCATTCTAAAAATGCAGTAGTGATGATATTGAGCCTAAAACTTGAGAGGGAATAAAAGGGTTCCTGCTATTCCCGAGGGTATTAATCCAAAATTAAACGAAATAACCCAGAAAACAGACAAGGGAGCACATGAAGAAAAAAGAAAGAAAGAAAGAAAGAAAGAAAGAAAGAAAGAAAGAAAAAGTAATGAAAAAGAAGAAAATAGAGAAAAAGTAAGAGAAAGAAAAGAAAAAGAGAAGAAAGAAGAAAACAAAGATAGAAATTTAAAGAAAGAGAAAATGATTATAATCATCAACAACAGTGAAAAAAAAGAAAAGAACGAATATATGTATAAAGAAGAATAAAAGAAAGAAAGGAAAACGGGAAGAAACAACAGGAAAAGGTGCTAAATGATAAAAGAAAGGAAGAAAGAAATGGAGGGAGGAAGTAGAAAAGAAAGTGAAAAAGAAAAAGCACAAAGAAAGAAAGCAAAAAAGAAATAAAACAAATAAAGAAAGTGAAAAAGAAAAAAGATAAAGAAAGAAAGTGAAAAAGAAAAAGCACAAAGAAAGAAAGAAAGTGAAAAAAGAAAAAACATAGAGAAAGAAAGTGAAAAAAAAAAGAAAAAGCGCAAAGAAAGAAAGTGAAAAAGAAGAAACACACACAAAAAAAGAAAATCAAAAAAGAGAGGACAAATGAGAAGAAAAAAAAAAGAAAAGTTATTTGAAGTAAAAATAGAAAGAAAGAAAAGAATTATAATCATATACATCAAATAAAAAACATAAGGAAATAAATAAATAAATAAATAAAAGAACCCAGGGATAAAGAAGGAAAAAAGGAAAAAAAGAGGGGAATGAAAAAAAAGAAAAAAAGATTGAAATGAGTAAACAGAAAGAAAGAAAAAAGAAAGAAAGAAAGAAAGAAAGAAAGAAAGATCTTAAGAAAGACAAAACAAGAATACAAAAAATAAGGAGAAAGAAAGAAAGAAAGTGAAGCATGGAAAAAAAAAGAAAGAAAGAAAGAAAGAAGGAAGGAAGGAAGGAGGTAAACAAAGAAAGTAAGCATTAAGAAAAAGACTAAGGAAACGTAGGAAGGAAGTAAGACTTACTTTCTTTGTTTAAGGCATATCAACCTTCGTGGGGGATTTAATGCCAAAGTTATGACTGAAGCATAACAATGGGGTTTCTGATTTTCCTTATTTGTCTGAAAGTAATAATGTGACTGGGGATCGAACTCGCGTTCTGCAATATCACAGTCCAGCACATTAGCCATTACTCTATGAGGCCTTCCATCGAAATAAGAAAAGAAGGGAGCATGTGAAAGAAAGAAAGAAAGAAAGAAAGAAAGAAAGAAAGAAAGAAAGGAAGGAAGGAAGGAAAGGAACGAAGAAGAAAATGTGGGAGCAAGTGAAAGAAAAAGAGAAAAGAAATATGGAAAGGAAAAAGGAAGGAGAAAAGAGAGTTAGTGAAAGAAAAAGAGAAAGGAAGGGAGGAAAGAGGAAGAAAAGAAGGAGTTAGTGAAAGAAAAAGAGAAAGGATGGAAGGAAAGGAAAGAGGAAGAAAAGAAGGAGTAAGTGAAAGAAAAAGAGAAAAGAGGGAAGGAAAGGAAAGAGGAGGAAAAGAAGAGAGTTAGTGAAAGAAAAAGAGAAAAGAAAGAAAAAAGGAAAGAGGAAGAAAAGAAGGAAGTTAGTGAAAGAAAAAGAGAGAGGAAGGAAGGAAAGGAAAGAGGAAGCAAAGAAGGAAGCTAGGGAAATAAAGAGAGGAAGGTAGGAAAGAAAAGAAATATTACTTATTAATAAAGGAAGAATAAAAGAAACGTAAAGAAATCTATTTTAAAAAGGAAAGAAGAAATTCAGGGAAAGAAAATAAACGTGGGTATCAAAGAAAGATGTAATGAAAGAAGGAAAGAATATTTGGAAGGAAGGAAAGAATGAAGATAAAGGAAGAAAAGAAGGGATGTAGGAGGAAATGGATGAAAGATGGAATGTAGGAAAGAAGGAAGGTTGAGAGGGATGAATGAAAGACTCAGACGGAGGGAAGGTAGGAACAAAAATAAACGCTGGTATGAAAGAAAAATATAGTGGAACAAGAAAAGAAAATTATGAATGAATGAATGAAGAAAATAAATGTTGGTATAAAAGAAGGATTTACTGAAAGAAGAAAAGAAAATTAAAGAATGAATTAAGGAAGGAAGGAAGGAAGGAAGGACGAAAAAGAGAATTCAGGAAAGCAAGAAAGAATGAAAGAAAAAGAAATCACACACACACACACACACACACAAAAATAATAATGAAAGAAAAAAAATAAAATAAAACAAAATGAAATTTGAAATTAAAAGAGAACTCCCGCTAAATCTTTCAAATAAGTGAATTTCAAACAAGCACCTATCCCATAATCCTCTGTCGTCTTCTCGCGGGAAAAAGCACTAAATCAATTGTACGATACACATCATTTATTTCGCTGTCAGTTTTATTTTCAAATTTTATTTTCTCCTGTTTTTCACTTGATTTATTTCATCGTGGAAATTTTCACGCTTGTCTTCGACTTTGTCCTTGCCTGTTTGCTGGAAGGGACTGACGGAAAAATGGTTCTTTTAACAACGAACAAGACTGGCTTAATCATATTTGCTCCGTGTTCTAATTCTTCTTCGTTGACGCAAGTTATGAGATTGTTTCGAAAGTTGCGGGAGATAACACGAACCTTTTTCTACAGATTTCCCTCGCTATTTTCTTGCTTTCTCTTCTTTTGTTGTTATTGTTTCATCATTCCCCTCCCACCGCCTTTTTTTATACCTACATTTAGTATTTTAGACGTAATTACGTCTTTCACTGATTTACGCTAATCCTCCAAAATGTTACTTTCTGCTTGTACAAGTTACTATGCACAAAATGGTTGGTTGGTTGGTTTTAAGCATGTCAAATCTTTCTGGGTTATTTTATGCCAGTTTAATCGTAATTTATGATATATAACCCAGTCGGCTAGGGCTCTAGAACACGCCGACTTCGTCTCCTGCAGATAAGTAATACCTCCACCAATGAGTGTCCTGGGTATGACACTAAATCATCAGATGGTGAGGCTCCAGTTCTGGAGCTTTGGAGAAATGTGGAGTACTCCTTCTTTGCTATTACTCTCAGATCCACTCTGACCCGGAGTGGTAATACCTGTTAGTGTCCATCAATGATTCAAATAGATCTGTTTAAAATCATTCACATTCGATGCAACAAAAAAAAACTCTTAAAAAATAATTACTCAAAAAAATATCAAAGTACAAGAAACGCAATTCCTTAACCAGTTGGTATAAAATAATCCTACACTGGTTGACATGGCATTTAAATCAATCAAAATCATTTCATAGGAATTTATTGATTGGTAAGATTTACGCCTGGTATCGATGAGATGAATCCAAATAGTGACGATCACAATAACAAAAAAATAATTTAATGCGAAAAGAAAAGATAAAAAAAACTAATACTTCATGATTTTCTGAACGTCGCGGATTTTCGAATGTCAAGGTCTTTTGAATATAATGGACTTCTGAACATCATGGACTTCTGAATATCATAGATTTTTGTATATCATCGTTTTCTTGAATATCATAAATTTTTGAATGTCATACATTTTTGAATTCCATGGATCCTTGGATATCATGGATCTTTTTTTGAATAACAGATTTTGGAATACCATGGATTATTTAATATGTATTTTTAAATATCGTGGATTTTAGAATAACATAGTTTTGAATAACATGAATCCTGGAATATCATAGATTTTTGAATATCATGTGCTTTTTTTTTTTTAGTCATGGGTCCTTCAATATTATATTTTTTGAGAATATCATGGATTTTTTAAATTTTGGTTTATCAGAAATCAAGGAGGGAAATTTCGGAGGCTATATATATATATATATATATATATAAAATTATGAATGGAGGAATTGAAATATTAAGTTAGAAATTACCATGACAAGAAAATTCGGCATACACCTACATGCGACATACGGAGCACTGAACAGGTGTGTGCCGGATTTTCTAACTTATATATATATATATATATATTATAATTTTAATTTTAATGATAATTTTAATCGTATATATCTGTCTATTCATAATATATCTCGCTTGACTTTTTGTCGCCATCCATTCCTGTCGACCATATCCCCTGCTAGTTCTTCTAGACTGTATCCAGACTCCGCACAGAGCTGATATATTAAGGTATATTCTTTGTGAGTCGGCCGACACTCGTACGTCCACGGAAGAATGTTCCTTGTGAGTTCGACCCTGCTTCCCTAGCAGCACCCATCATAGCTTGATTGTCTCATTTGGATGGTTTGTGATATGAGAGGTAAGTGACCGCACAGCTGCTGTTCTATAGGGTGCTGCTTCCAGGATTTGCTAAACATAGCACACGGCATTTTTGCATAGGTCCCATATTGGTTTTTCTCCAAGCGATCTGTTAGAATCTATCCAGTTGTGCTGATACTGGCGATAATCGTCCATGCCTTTCCTATAGATATGCTGACATCACTTTCAGTAGATGAGATATTGCAACCGATGTATGAGAACTGATCCGCTAATTTCAGACACTTACAATTTAATGTGGAGGTAGCACCGTCTTGATTAAAACTCATCACTTTTAGTAGATTAAATTTTGCTACCGTCTACATTAAAACACATCACTTTCAGTAGATGAGATTTTGCTACCGGGATATGAGAACTGATCTACTAATTTCAGAGGTTGCTATTTAATGAGGAGATTAAAACACATCATTTTCAGTAGATGAGATATTGCTACCGTCGAGATTAAAACACATGAACTCTGTTTTATCTGAGTTCACTTAGAGGTCAATGTCTCTTGCTGCCTGCTCCAGTCTGTATAGTAGAAGCGTTAACGAGAAGCGCTAGATCATCTGCGTAGTCTCTATTCGTAATCATTTCAACAGGATATCGTCTTTTTAGTGTAAGACCATTTTCTTTCAGTAGATCTATTGATGTTCGTAGTACGTAATCTAGGCAGATTATAAATGGATATGGTGCTAAAATATCTCCTAGTAAGAATCCAGTGACAATGTCAAAGTAGTCAGTATTATAATAGGGTGGGCGGACAATTACTTGGGCATTATTGAAAAGTATCATTTTAGTTGTAATAGTTTCTTTGGGAAGACCATATGATATAAGTATTTGCTCCATCTTTTCTCTATGTATGGAATCAATTTGAGAAATCTATAAATAAAATGTTGCCTCGTACTCCTTCGATAATTCGATGGATTATCAGATTCTGATAATTATTTTGATGTTTTCTGAGAATTTTCTCGACTTCTCGACGGGTACGATTGATAAGCTGAGCATTATAAACCTTATTAGCTATTGTAGTAAAAGTTATGCCTTTGTAGTTTTTGGTGATTTTAAGGTTGCCTTTCTTTGAAGTACGAATGATGCAACCTTTCGTCCATTTCTCTAGTGCGTTTTGTTAACACACAACGTTGCATGATCGAAGAAGAATATCGTCAAATTTCCTTGTCTTCCATGCTTCGGGAGGAATTTCATCGGATCTTGCTGCTTTTCTATTTTCGATTTTTTTTTTCAGATATGCGTTAAGTTCTTCCTCGGTAAAATGTCAAAATTTGATGTCTCTCTATTAACACCTTCTTATCAGTCCATTTATACACTATCTATTTAGTTATCTATTTACCCGGGTTTGTTGATAAGTATGCATCTATTTATCTCATTTGGCAATTTATCAATATTTATAACAGTCGAAACAATCAATCGATCTAACAATCAATCATCTAGCTGTCAACTTATCAGTCAGTTTTTCTCAAGATTTATTTATATATATGCTTTAGCTAAACACAACCATTAATCCATATCGTTCTGTTCAATGTCTATTGATATCGGTTTATTGCTTTAATAATATTAATCTGTTACAAACGACTAATAAATCTCTATTCGTGTTAATCTTAGTTCAAATTTTTTTAATCTATCTTAATATGGTCAAATATTTATATCAATATTTAAACTAAGCATAATCTGGCAGAAAACAATGGTGTTGGGCACCAGAAATGACGAAATAATGAAGGTCAACTTGAGCTAAATCACAATCGTGATGAAGAATCTTAATCTACCTGTCTGTCTAAATATCTATCTATCTATCTAGATAGATAGATAGATAGATAGATGTTGTATACCCATATATATCATCATCATCATCATGTCGTGCCGCCAGCACGGATATCCCTGACCATCTCTCGCCACGTCTCCCTATCATTCATCGCCTCCGGCAGGTCTTCTGGGTTACATCCTGTGTCCTCACATAGCTGCTGTATGTAAGTTCGGGCTGGTCGTCCTGCTTTTGCTTGGCCATATTAGGGGGTCCATAGGAGTACATCGCTTACGAGCTCGTCCTTGCTTCTCCAGCAGTGTCCTGCGTGTCTGGTTCGTCTAACTTGTATAGTTTTCGTGATGGGAGGCAAGTGGCAGTATAGTTGGTGTCTCGTGGGGTGTTGTCGCCAGGACTTGTTCAATATTGCTCTCAACATTCTTGTGTAGTTGCCGTCAAGTTTCTTCTCCAGCCGTTTAGTTAGCGTCCATGTAGTGCATCCATATAGCAGTATCGATACAACCGCTGCCTGGAAGAAACTGCGTTTCATTTTATCGGCCAGGTCTGATTTCCATATGATTGAGAGCCTATCAATAGCCGTCCATGCTTTCGTCAGTCGTGTGTCGATGTCGTTTTCGGTTGATGAGACGCTACTTCCTAGGTAGGTGAATTTGTCCACTAGCCTCAGAGAGGCTCCGTCTTGTGTGGTAATGTTGCCCGTTTGGTTGTAACACATATATTCAGTTTTGTGTGCATTGACATGGAGGCCAATGTGTGCTGTGGCTCGTTCCAAACTATGCAGTAGTGTCTCTGCTTGATTAGGCGTATTCGCCAGTAGCGCCAAGTCATCAGCGTAGTCGGCGTCTGTGATTGTTTTTGCGGGGTACCTTTTGCTTCTTTTCTTAGTCAGCTCGAAGCCATTTTCTCTGATTTTGTCGATCGAAGTTCTAAGCACGTAGTCTAGACAGATGATAAAGAGGTATGGGGCTAGCGTGTCTCCTTGTAGTACTCCTGGAACAATGTCGAAGTATTCCGTGTCTCCATCTGGTGAACGTACTGTCACTTTTGTTTGGTGGCCGAGAGGTCCGAAACTTAGTCTAACGTAAAGTTGGACGGGTTTCGATCCCGGCTTCGAGCGTCCTGCGAGTCTAGCCACACTAAAGAGTTCTGATAGAACGAAACAGTCTGTCTGTGGATGACAATATTTATATGCATACCCATATACATATACAAATATAAGCGGAAACATAATTTACGAACTTCAATAAACGAAGGAACACACTTCTTTATAAAGATATCTCACTCACACTTTATTCTCGAAAGGGTTTATGGTTCTGTGTTGTGTGAGAGATGAGTGGAGACAGGGGCAGACTGCTATATTGACCCAACTTTTTCTCTTGACCATAGTACGCTGTGTTATCTCCAAGAACCCACTTAGCACTTGTTCAGCATCTTAGCTGGGGTTGCTCAACCTGGGGTCGTTGGGGGACACAGCCCTCTGGGGGCGTTCTCAGTCTGCAAGCTGGTTCTCACTCTGGCCTTCCTGTCCCCAACTGACTCAACGGCCACCGGCATCAGCCTATATTCTTTCATAACGCCCACTTGCTTCCGCTTCTTCCGCTTATTTACACAGGTGCATCTCTGATTGACGGCTCGATCAAGGGTCAATATATAACATAGATACTTAAGGCCACCGAACGAGCAGGATACTACAGAAGGTCAATATTTGGGCAGAGTTTAACAGGTTGGAATTCATAGCTTATATATATATATATATATTCTTCAGTTCAGTCAATAAATGAGCACAAGGAAATATTTGAATTTAAGATAAGTATTACTGTAGTCTTTGCTTATGGTTGATAGGAATTGTTGTAATTCCTTAAATTATTGTTAAATCTGAAGAATTACGTTAAAATGTGGTTCAACTTACTGTAGAAAGTAAATTAGAACCTACGTCTAGTTATTTTGGTATGGTCCCGACCGGCAACAAAAGAAAAACCGGAATTGGCCGAAATGGGGAGGTAACTCTTCACCCCCCCTCTTCACCCGCCTTTATACCCTTCCTTCCTGTGCCTATTCTGGCTGTATTCATTATATCCATTTGGATCTGAAGAAGTCCTGTTAAATTTGTTATTATTATTGATTCATATTAATACTTATTGCGAGATGTAAATAAATTTAAAATCCTAAAGTGACAGGATTTTGTTTTTCTTAAAGATATATATATATATATATATATATATATATATGCGTATTTCATTGAACAATGTAGACATTTTTTATCTTGATATTTTTGTATATATCCTTTCCAGTTGCCGAATTGATTTTACGATGTCCGGCGGGAATTGGTTGATGAAACTCTCATAACTAACTGTTACCCAAGTACTTTCTGGTCGATCTTGGTCTGATGATGGCCCAAGATCGGCCAGAAAGTACGAGGATAACAATTAGTTATAGCAGGTTCATCAACCAATTCTCACTGGACACTATAAAATCAATTCGGCAACTGGAAAAGACATATACAAAAATATTTAGTCAAAACATGTCAATACTGTTCAATGAAATATACATTAAAGAAGAAATGTGGCCCAAAATACACACGGGGGTGTCCTAGTGGTGTAATGGTTAAAGCGATGGACTGCGGAATCGTAGTAAGCGAGTTTGTACTCCAGTCGCGCTATTACGTTCACTTTCGGGCAAATACTCTTGGGAAAGGTATGAACCCCCTTATCCTCCCAGCTATGGGTTAAATAGTACCACTACTGTTCTTCAAGGAGAATAGCTTGGGCATTAAATAACCTACAAGGGTTGATATGCCATTAAACAAAGAAACCAAACCAAAACCAAAACACACACACACACACACACACACACACACATATATATATTTGACGAAAGACTTCAATTCGTGGTTTCCATAATTAATTTATTTCAGGTCGGTATGACCTTCTTCAGATGGATTTTAATACATTAGTGCTTAGGATATGGTGTACACTTCCCTGCCTCGTTTCCGGCTAGAAGACAAAAAGAAAAGCTTATTTATTTCCTTATGAAATCTCTTTATATACTAATGCTTAGATATTCATCTTTTTTTTAAAGAATTCATTACTTATAGTTTCCTCGCAATATGCACTCTTATATATATATATATATATATATGCCCCACTACAAGGAGTGTGCGTATATATATATATATATATATATATATAATGACCTAATGAGTTGTTGAGTGTTTATTAATGGCCCGGGAGACCAGGGTTCAGTCATCGGTCGAGTCATACCAAAGACTCAAAAAATGTTACTTGATACCCCATTGCTTAACACTCAGCATCATAACGTTCATGCCCGTGGTGTAATGGTTATCGTCGTAGGAAATGGACACGGCGACACGAGTTCAAGTCCTGGACGAGACTGATTGCATTTCACAGAGTACTAATACCCTTGGGAAAGGTATGAATCCAATTATTCTCCCTCCAGCTATGGGTAAATAGTAGGGCAGACTGATCCTTCAGCCTTGGTGAGGCAACTAGTCTAGGAGAAGAAAAACGCTGAATTCAAACCTGTTAAACTCCACTTAAAAAATTGACCTTGTGTCATATCCTACCCGAGCGGAGGGGTTGGTAAATATGATATCTACGGTAAAGTAGATCAATCCAGGGAAAGGAGTAGTGCCCTCCCTTACACCTCGATATAGTAGCTATAGAAAATGGAGTGTTCTGGTCACCCTAGACTAAGGTCACCTTTACCTATCTATCTATATATATATATATATATATATATATATATATATATATATATATATATATCCCCTTGTAAGTTAATACAGCCCTGTGAGTAGGATTTTAATATGGGCCAAATATATTTATTTAAAAATTGTTCATAGTTGATTGGACCGTATGAAAAAATAAGTTAATATGAACGTATATTGAAAGCTATTCCCTAAACTGTTTGCTTAGACTAACCTTTGAGGGACTGACATACCGTTAAAATCAGTAATACATTCCTTGTCAGGCACATTCAATATGACATGTTTTCAGGAAAAACTTTATATGTACACGTATATATATATATATATACGTATTTCTATGTATGTGTGTATTTAGTGTTTTTATTTAATGACATAACAACTTTCATGGGTTATTTAATGCCAAACTTATACTTTTTGAAGAATAGTAGTGACGCTATTCAATCACTCGGTGTGGAGATAACGAGGTTCATATCTTTTCCCTAGAGTATTTTTTTCTGAAAGTGAAATTAGTAGCGTGACTTAGGTTCGAACTCACTGCAATGTCAAAGTCCATAACATTCGCCGCTACCTTAAATGTACTACACAGTATATATATATATATATATATATATATATATACCTTTATTGCCTTTATATACTTTTATTCATATCTTCCCCATGAGTATTAGGACTAGGTGAAATGCAAACAACACACACGTACACATATATACTGACATACATAGATACACACATACACGCACACACAGGTGTATGTACATAAAATCGTAAAAATTTGTTAAATTGCATTAATGCTAACATAACTCCTTGTGCGTTACTATCTGAACAACTTGATAGCTTGTCATGAGTCTAAATAAATAAACATATATATATATATATATATATATATGTGTGTGTGTGTGTGTGTGTGTGTGTATTATACACATATATATACATATATATATAATGAATTTATATATAGATATTCATACATACAAACACACACACACGCGTACACACACACCCACGAACACACACGCACACATTTATATATATATATATATATGTGTGGATGTGTGTGTTTGTGTGTGTGTACTGTGCACATTTACATTCGTATATATGTAATGTATATATATGTATATATATATATATATATAATGCATCAAATGTTTTTTTAGGTTTGCCACTCTCGATATGACAGATTAAGATTCTTAATCCAGTGTTTTTTTGGGGGATTTTTCTTAGTTTTTCCTCTATCGGGTAAGAGGATAAAATGTTGATCAAGACTGAAAAAATTACAATTCATATTTTTTTCATGAATAAAACCTTTCCACAGTTTTATTCGGCTTTCATCCATCTTATTTGACGACAGGAAAAACTTTATAAAGATCACAAACTTTCTCTTTCTCCCTTTCTCTTTCCCCCTACCTCCTTCCCTCACACACTCATTCACTCACTCACTCACTCAATCTATTTATCTATCTATATCTTCTATATCATTTTTCATTCTCTTTCTTTTTCTTTCGTTTTCATTCTCTCTTTCTTTCTCTTTGTTTTCTGTCTTTTTCCCCTTTTCCTTTTCTTTCTTTTTCATTCTCTCTCTCTCTCACTCTTTGTTTTCTGTCTTTCTTCCCATTTCTTTTTCTTTCTTTTTCATTCCCTCTCTCTCTCTCTCTATCTATCTATCTATCTCTTTCTTTCACTTTTTCTGTCTTCCCTTTTCTTTTTCTTTCTTTTTCATTCTCTCTCTCTCGCTCTCTCTCTCTCTCTCTGTTTTCTGTCTTTCTTCCCTTTTCTTTTTCTTTCTTTTTCATTCTCTCTCTCTCTCTCTCTCTGTTTTCTGTTTTTCTTCCCTTCTCTGTTTCTTTCTTTTTCACTCTCTCTCTCTCTCTCTCTCTCTCTCTCTCTCTCTCTCTCTCTCTTGTGGGAGCCGTACCCATCTCACCATAATGGACTCTTCTCACCATTATTAGTACTGAGAGATTTCGCTGCCAGAATGGCAGATCAATATCGGTGTTATCCGAACAGTACGAGACTTCTTACCTTTTCTATGTAACTCTATCTTTCTTGTGTAATATAATCTGTTATCTAATATCCGTGTTGGCGTTTTCATTAGTGACCGTTTCCAGGGCCATAACACTTTCTCTGTTTTCTGTCTTTCTTCCATTTTCTTTTTCTTTCTTTTTCATTCTCTCTCTCTCTCTCTCTCTCTCTCTCTCTCTCTCTCTCTCTCTCTCACTGTTTTCTGTCTTTCTTCCCTTTTCTTTTTCTTTCTTTTTCTTTATTGATCATTTATAGACGGACAGGTTTGATTTGATTGATTCGTTTAACGGCATATCAACTCCTTATGTGTTACTTAATGCCGAAACTTGATTCTTTTGTAATTGTTTCATCATAATCATAAGTAAATTTGTAATGATCCATTGCATTTTTTGTAAATTCTAATTTTTTTATGTCGATAATGATTTGCTAGCACACAGTTGTATGGTTTCAAGTATTCCTATTTAATACCAATAATTCTATACTCAATTATATGATTTCAAGTTACTATTTCTAGTTAATAAAAATAATTTGTTATACGTTTTCAAGCATTCTTATCTAATGCTGATTAGAGAGTCCCCGTGGCGTAGTGGCAAACGTTCTGGATTGTGACATCTTAGTAAATGAGTTCGAATTCCAGTTATGCTATCATGTTCACTTTCGGACTAATACTCTTGGGAAAGGCATGAACCCTCTTATCCCTCCAGCTTTGGCTTAAATAGTTATTTTCTTCTACAGTTATAGATTTAGAATTAAATACCCTACGAAGGTTGATATGTCATTAAAACAAAAAAACCCAAAGCCATATTAATAATTCTTAAACAGATCCAGCTGGGTGTCTAACATATACAGTCATTTTTTATCACAGCGGACCTGGGAGTAATAGCAATGAATGAGTACTCCACAGATTTCTTGAACTGCAGCCTCATCAAAAGATGTAAGTGTTAAGAATTGTATAAATACGTGTATACGTATACACACAAACACATACATACACACACACATATATATATATATATATATATATATATATATATATATATATATTTAGGCAGCATTTCTTCGTTAATGCAAATTTCATTAAACATAATAGACATTTTATGTCTACATATTTTCTTCTGGATCCGTTCGAATTCCCGTATTACTTTTATCGTATTCGGGGGGAATTGATTTAGGTATTGTCCATAGTTGTATGTATCCCTAGTACTTTCTGTCCGACTTTGGGCCATCATCAGGGGAGGATCTATTACAAAAGTGATGTAACTTTTGTTTTAGCATATTACTACTGTGTAAGGACGTCTTTGCCGTTGAAGATTACGGCGTTTGCTTTTAAATGTAATTCTATAATTAGTGCCAGTAGCTAAAGACATTTAAGTACATTAGCAATGGTTTGAAAAATAATTCTATTAAGTGTTCGTTGCATGTTTCTAATATGTAGTGCTTCGAGAATCTGAAGTTTTTGTTTATTATTTTGATGTTCTAATATTGTTGTGTTGTCGGTGAGAATATATATATATATATATATATATATATCAATTTGCGCTTGAGTGATTATTTTGTTTAATCGATTTAAAGGTAATCGAACCTGATCATTGCAATTATTAAGCATTTTATATTTGTAAGAAGATAAGAATAACTATATGCAAACAAGATGGAACACGTGTATGTATTCATTAATCGTAGCTTAGTCTGACACAAGGATCTAAGTGAGCAAGAGTTAGACATTCAGTGAGAGCTGAAACCAATAATCTAGCAAATTGGTT
Source organism: Sepioteuthis lessoniana (assembly GCA_963585895.1). Taxonomy (NCBI): domain Eukaryota; kingdom Metazoa; phylum Mollusca; class Cephalopoda; order Myopsida; family Loliginidae; genus Sepioteuthis; species Sepioteuthis lessoniana. The sequence continues at coordinate 234,216 of CAUZXS010002489.1, read as the reverse complement.
TGTAAAATGATTTTCATAATTATCACACAAAGGTAAAGCCATCTTATCATATAAATACGAACAGATTGATCGATTGACCGATCAGGCGATCGATCGATAAATATGCATGGATTCCATTAGATTGAAATATTGAGATAGATAGATAGATAGATAGATAGACTGGGTTAGATTGAAATACTAAGATAGATAGATAGATTGATAGATAGATAGATAGATTTGAATAGACTGATATAAATAGCACTAAAACAGATGTATATATATATATATATATATATATATATATATATATATAGATAGATAGATAGATGTCATATTATAACAGTGTTGGTTGTCACTAAATCACTTTATGGGTATGTGTCGAACCAAGTGTAATATAATATGGAGAGTGATCAATATCTAGGATAGAGATATTATATAATAATAATAATAATAATAATAATAATAATAATAATAATAAATAAATAAATATTAGAGATTGATGCCATACTCATGACTGCCCTTTTACTTGCTGAAGATATAGTCTAAGTCCTGCTGACAGAGCATTTCGACAGACTCGTCTAATGAATCACCTTTAATCTTTTTCAAGTTCCAAAAAATCATTCCAAAAAAATTCGCCGTTAACTTTTAATATTTGTAACACATGCCCTAATTCATGTCATCTTAAACATACCAATAAATACATTTTTACGCATGATAGAGGAGAACATCCTGAAATCTCGAAAAAATAAACTATGTATATCTGTTCAAATTTAACTATATTTATCATAGTCTATTTAAGCTCAGTCTAACTGTCTGATCATCTCTCTCTTTCTCTCTCTTTCTATATCTCTCTCTATATATATATGTATGTATCCGCTGAGAGAACCAATCCACTTTTTAAAGGGCATCTTCAATTCTGACTTCTAAAATGTGCTTGTAATAATACTTCCCAGTAAAAACTGTTCTTAGCCTTTAGAACAGTATTTTAAAGCGTTATATATATATATATATGAGGTTCAGTCAAGTTTTTGTCTCGTTTATTGTACAATCGATGTCGTAAACGTAAAAGCGATTCTATTGACACCTGTTCGTGGCGCCCTCTATCTGCAATTTCATTGATCCATCTCTACGTCTCATCATCAAAGCTGGATTTTCGTTTTCTTCTTTTTCCCCACCCTTTTCTTTTCTTTACATAGAAGATAAAACCATGCTTTCAACAAATCTAATTAGTATTTCTCTTTTGCTTGGTTTTCTTTCTATTAGATATCCATCTTCCCAAAAAACCACTGACAACAATGACACCATTACAATCCAAATCAGCCTCGTTTTGGCTTTTACTTTTAGTGACTCATATATTCTGTTTTCAGTGCAACTTAAATTGCAAGGATTTTTATCTTCAATCGAAATAAAGAGATTTATCCTTAACTAATTTATCCCTCACTTCACACGTACATTTACACAATAATATGCGTGTGAGTACATGCATGAACATAACGAGAGGTCTATGTCTGTAAGAGAGAAAGAGAAAGAGAAAGAGAGAAAGAGAAAGAGAGAGAGAGAGAGAGAGAGAGGTGGAGGTGGAGAGCAGGAAATCAATGTAGCGTAACGGATATCAGTTCAGAAGACTGAAACATGGCTGCTAGTGTTCACATAACATTATTGTCCCTTGGAAAGGCATGAATGTGCTTTTCCCTGCTCTGTGCTCTTTTCTATCACCATGTTTTGACATAGAAATTGCTCATTGCTGACATACCACAATAGTTGAAGCAAATCACTCACCAAATAAATACCAAAGTGCCTCGGTAGATGTAAAAATATTGAGACATTTGAAAACTTGGCAGGCGACAGTCACACACACACACACACACACACATGCATATGTATGTGTGTATTTCTTTCTTAATACAAACCGTTTTTATCATGCGAGTGATAGCAATCCGCGGGAGATGGTAAAAACATAATTCTTTTACGCGTTTACCATCTTTTGAGGATTGCAACATCTTCAGTGAAACTTGCAGTAACGGTTGATTGTATTTTTTCTTAATCATAATTTTTTCCTTTATAGTTTTAGTTCATAATATTGAAGAGGTTCCAATTTGTTTAACTTAACATATTTTCGCCGGTAACAATACCTAGAAGGATATATATATATATATATATTATAGTCATAGTCCTGATGATAGTTCAGCAGAACCGAAACGCTATAGTGTCGACTTTGTTTCTCAATAATTTTCTCCTTCTACTTGGATTACCTTGTTAGCAATTTTTTTTTACAAACTGTGGGATTACAATCCATTATTTCCTTCCATATATATATATATATATATACCTAGGAAGCAGTGTCTCATCAACCGAACAGATATTAACACGTGACTAGTAAAGGCATGGACCGCTATCAATTGTCTATCGGTCATATGGAAGTCAGATCTGACCGATAAAATGAAACGCACTTTTTTCCAAGCAATGGTCGCGTTGATACTACTGTATGGATTAACTACAGGGACGCTAACTAAACGTATGGAGAAAAAGCTTGACAGCAACTACACAAGAATGCTGCGATCAATACTCAACAAGTCCCGGGGGAAATACCCCACAAAGCAGCAGCTGTGCGGCCACTTACCACCCATCATGAAAACTATCCAAGTTAGACGAACCAGACATGCAGGACACTACTGGAGAAGTACGGACGAACTCATAAGTGACGTACTCCTGTGGACCCCTTCACATGGACGAGCAAAGGCAGGACGACCAACTAGAACCTACATACAACAGCTCTGTACCGATATAGGATGTAGCCCTAAAGACCAGCTGGATGTGATGGACGATAGAGAAAGGTGCAGATAGAGGGTCAGGGATATTCATGCTGATAGCGTGCATGATGATGATGATACAATTACTAGACATCATCATCAGCATCATGTCGTGCCGCTAGCACGGATATCCCTGACCCTCTCTCGCCACTTCTCCCTATCGTTCATCGCCTTTGGCAGGTCTTCAGGGATACATCTCGTATCCTCACGTAGCTGCTGTGTGTATATTCGAGCTGGTCGCCCCGCTTTTGCTCGGCCATATGTGGGGGTCCATAGGAGCACATCACTTATGAGCTCGTTCCTGCTTCTCCAGCAGTGTCCTACGTGTCTGGTTTGCTTAACTTTGATAGTTTTCGTGATGGGAGGTAGGTGGCCGTATAGTTGGTGCTTTGTGGGGTGTTTCCTCCAGGGCTTGTTCAATATTACTAGACAACTATTAAGTAAACGTAATGAATTAATTTTTAAATTTAAATTTAAAATTAAATTTAAAGTTAGCGACTATAGTCGAGGGCGACCCGAAGGCTCCCTTTTCAGTAGCTACTACACCGAGGTGTAAGGGAGGGCGCAACTTCTTTCGCTGAATTGCTCCACTTTACCCTTGATATGTACCTTATAATGCTGAGTGTTAAGCAAGGAGGTATCAAGTACCATTTTTTAAGTCTTTGGTATGACTCGACCTGGGATTGAACCCCATTCGAAATAGGTTAGTTATAGAAAAATAACGATACTTGTAACAATCGTAGGATAAAATTAAAGGTATCAATATTGCTATTGATATTGTTGGTGATACTATAATAATAATAATAATAATGTCAAATTAGCAATCATTGTAATAATTGTTACCTTTTATGAGTCGTGATATAATTATTAAGGGTTAATTATCATAATGATATAAATGATTTTTAGGATAATTGGAATGAGTTTTATAAAAAAAAATATATATAAATATAAAAAATTAAATTAGACTAAATATAATGGCAATTTTTTTTTTAACTTAAGACAAGTTTAATATTAGAAATAGCGTTTATCGCCATGTTTTCCTTAATAAGTAAATGAATTAGATGGTATAGATGATTTTATTGATAAGATTGTAGCTGCTGAAGGTTCTCTAAGCAGTTAAAAAAAGTTTTTTTAAAAAGGTACGTAAGGATAGATGACACCAGACATTGCATCCTGTTTTGACACCAACTTCGAGCCAAAGTCTTTTACACCACTTCTTTCTTTCTTTCTTTCTTTACTTAGTTATTTTAAACGAGTAAAAATCCATTGAAAGAATATTTTTATAAATTTTTCACCATTGTGTAATGGCGATCTAAATATGTTGGTGGTCTTATGAATGGCCAACAGAAATAAATTTATAAAAGCCATATGTCGGTTTGCTGAGTGTTTTTTTCCCTATTATATATATATATATATATATATATATATATATATATATATATATACGAGGTGCATACGATAAGTTTCCAGACTTTTTTCGTATGCGCATTTAAAATTGATGTAGACTCTTGAAAATTCGCTATGTTATTGCTATACATCTTATGAGATGACAGACCAACTTTTATGATTTCAGGTTCAAATGAACAGTTACACTAGCAATTGGAATACACCCTATTAAAGCCTGATTGTCACAGCTGGCGAAGTTCAAAAATACAATCTGACACTTTAGAGGAATGATATGCTATAAAATTCTGTTTTAAACTTGCAAAAAATGATGCCACAGAAACGTATGGAATGCTTCAGACTGCTTTTGGAGCATCTTGCATGAATCGAGCATAAGTTTTTGAGTGGCATAAGAGATTCAAGGAAGGCAGGGAGTCTGTGAGGGATGATGAGAGGTGTGGCAGGAGTAAGGAAGTCACTACACCAGAGTTCATTGGCCAAAAGGTTAGGGTTACTATGTTGAGGTTTTAAGGGAGTTCAGGAAGAGATTTCGTCGCAAGAGGCCAGCACTCTTCAAACCGGGTCAGTGGTATTTCCACCAAGACAATACACCAGTCCACCACTCCTTCCTTGTCACAGACTATTTGACCAAGATGGGCATCAAGACATTTCCTCACCCTCGCTATAGTCCAGACGTTGGTCCCTGTGACTTTTGGTTATTCCCTAAGCTCAAGGAAAACCTTAGAGGCTATCGTCATGAGAGAATTGAGGAGATGAAAGAGGCTGTGACGAAGATCATTGACACGCTCACACAAGAGGACTTCTATGAGGCCTTCCAGAAGTTGTTGGGACGTTACAACAAGTGCATTGCAGCTATAGGAGATTACTTCGAAGGGGAGTAGAGTTTCACGTGTGTACTATCAATAAAAGTGCCCATACGAAAAAAGTCTGGAAACTTATCTCTTGCACCTCGTATATATATATATATATATATATATATATTGTGGATTGAGTCCTGAAAGTATTTTCCGTTTTAGTAAAATATAATTCATTCATGAATAATTTATCAATGGATTAATTTCAATCAATAGTCTTTTTGCCATCATTTTGAATTTCTTCTTGCATTTATCAAGTTGCTTATTGATTACTCTAACGTAAAATTCAGCAAGTTTCCACACAAGTGATTTTCTACAAACGTTTTTACCTGATCTTAAGAAAACTTTTTCTCATTCTGAACATTTTGTTGAGAACGTAAAAGATGGAAATCAATTCGTGCAAAATCTCGTGAATACGCTGGATGGGAATGAAAAGACCAACCTTTATAAATCTATTATATCCAATATTTTTTCAGTGGGTTTCTGGCTGAATAGCGCCTTCTTTTATTATGAAAAAGCACAGCGTTTCATTTTATGACAAGTGCGATGAGTTTACTTTGATAATTTTCATGTATACTCTATTGCTGTTTAGAGTATATCTGATAGCGTCTAACAGTGGTATAAAAAACCCAAAAATGAAATAATACCGTGGTGATTTCACCATAAACTAAGTATAACTTTTCTTCCATGAAACTCCTCCTTTTGAGTGGGTTAAAGAGATTCATCCTCGAAAATCCACTGCCTTTTGCGCTTAACATGGTCATAAAGGACCTCTTTTTCGTCATCTGTAACGATATTGTTGAGAAACGTGTCATTTTTCTGCCTTGAAAGAAGAGGTCGTTATGGATATGGGGTATTCTTTATTCTTCGCACAAAGAGTTTGAGAAACTCAAAAGCACTTCTTGTTCACTTTTCTCATCTTTTTCAAATACCAGCTGATTGCAGATTGTGATGTATTAAGGTCAAGTACTAATTCTCGAGTACCTTTGCATCGATTGCATTCGACAAATTCTTTTTGAGCGCCTTGTCCGAGGTCCGATGAGCATCCAAGTTTGGGTTCATCTCTTAATGATGTATCACCAGAACGAAACGTTGCTATTTCTGTATCGTTTTTTATTATTCTTAAACTTCCACAATATTCCATGTCGAATATGGATTTTCAGTTTCTCCATATTAGGTACGTGAGTTTATGATGTGCTCTGAAATAAGAATGACCGAAGATGGCACTGACTACTCAGGTAGTTTCCGGTTGCGTTGAAAACATTGGAAGTCTGAAATTCCAAGACAAAAATTGCTTTTAAAAATCTAAAATTATTTATCACTCACCCTCTGTGTTTGTTTACAATGGTCATTTCGGGTCATTCAATAAAAAAAAAATTCTGAATTTTCTCCAGTAAATGCAAATTGTGTATTGTTTGGAAGCGATCTATGGCAAAAATTATTTTAATCCCACAGAAGTATTTGTTTTGAGGCTATTCAGAAAATGGTGAAAATTCAAACTCCAGGCTTGAACTTTTGATGGCCGAGAAGTGCAAATCATGTTAAATTAACTGAAGAATGTGTGCATGTTTACAGAGAAGCATGCTGTAGTTAAAGATATTTTAAATGAGCTAGACGTGGGTTTGCCACTTTGAGCCTTAATTGAAAAGAGTCCATGGATTGGAAATACACTGGCTCACCGGTAATGAAAAAGTTACTAATGAAATGATCAGTAAAGAAGGTCATGCTGACAGTCTTCTAGGACATGAAAGGATTCATTACCTTTGATTTCCTTGAAAAAGATACAACTGCAATTAATTGTTCCAAATACCAATACGTTAGGCAAAATTCTCCTTATTTATTGATTGAACCTTATATATATATATATATATATATATATATATATGTATATTTAGGCAGCATTTCTTCGTTAATGCAAATTCTATTAAATATAATAGACATTTTATGCCTACATATTTTCTTCTGGATCCGTTCGAATTCCCGTATCACTTTTATCGTATTCACTTTTGTAATAGATTCTCCCCTGATGATGGCCCAAAGTCGGGCAGAAAGTACTAGGGATACATACAACTATGGACAATACCTAAATCAATTCCCCCCGAATACGATAAAAGTAATACGGGAATTCGAACGGATCCAGAAGAAAATATGTAGGCATAAAATGTCTATTATGTTTAATGGAATTTGCATATATATATATATATATATATATATCAAAATGATCAATTTTTTAAAATCAAATTTCAAAAAATGATGTATAACGGGACCTATAATGTTCGGTTTACTAGTACGTAAAAATTTGTAGTTTATCGCAGAATACCAAGAATTAGTATCGCATGGACGGTTTGTGTCAAGGTCTTCGTATAATATATTTATCTATCTCCACAAAGACAGAAAATGGCACATGGCCTATTAAATGTGGGGCTCCGGGCTCGAGCCAGGGCTCAAATGTGCGGCGGTTCCAAAAATGCTTTGGATCCCTCCGGTATTTCCTTAAAAGTGGTGCCTTAGGCGCCAGGCAATAAATCTGAACCTGCAAAGCAGGTGAAAAACTGGGAAGATGGCCTCCTGAGGCCAAGGGAATAGTCGGTCTGTGCCACCCAACACTAATACTAAGCTTCCCCCGCATATATATCAGGCAGCCTTAACCGACGAGTCGTCAAAAACTACACAGACCGAATCGTGCACCAAGCAACACGGTCGGTCACAATATGACGTTTGGTGTGTTTTTTCAACACCCCACCCACCTGAAATGTGGTACAAAGACTTTTTAATACAGGGTGGGGGCAGGCGGACAGCAAGCACAAACCAAAGTTCAAATACGCGGCTGGGACAAAAATACATAGACCCAGTCGGCATTCTTCTAAAAATATGGTACCTCAGGCTCCAGGCAATAAACTTGAACCAGCTGAAGTAGGTGAAACTTTGGCGGGACGGCCCCCAGATGCCAAGGGAATGTCAGTAATCCAGGTGACTGAGCTGTCCGTGACCCTGATGTTAAAATGATCCCATGACGTTCGAGACTACGCTTTGGTTTTCGCTAGACTAAACGGACAGTTGGAGAGGTCCGATCCGTTTAATCGATCGGTCATATCAAACCCTAGAACCTATATCATTAAGACCCAACCGTATACTTCAAATTGCTCTCCTGACAAACAAACACTCAACTCTTTTTATCTGCAAGACGAGGGTGGCAGAGGGTCCACTACGTTTATAGAAGCAATACTTTAATGTCCAAGGATTTGGTCACTGAAAGCCTTTACCAAATCCATCTACCGACATGAGGATACTGACTGATGTATCCCTGTCACAAATAATCTGAATGGGTATCTTTCAGTAAATTTCCAGTCTTAGTTGGACTCTCTGATGGGTGGTGGAGTACAGTATCAACTAAAATAATAAATAAATTGATAAACAAAAATGACAAACATAAATAAAAAAAAAAACAAATTTCTCTGAATCCGATTCCGAAAATGAAATAACAGAATTACCAAGATTTATTGTAACTGAATCCCATGAGGAAACTCCTTTTGCCAAATGGACCCCATTCTTGATTTAAAAAGTAATTTCCTCAAACTGTGAAAAGAATTAGAAGCGGCCATTAACTTGTAGAAAGTAAAAAATTAGCGGAAAATCTAATTAAATGAAACTTTTTATTAATTAAAATGCCAAATTTACCTGCATGAAAAGCTTAACACCTTAAAGGGAGTTATCAGAAACAGGGAGTTATCTTTATCCGTAATAGAGGAAATAATAAGAGCTTTAGAAAAGCAAAGCGTCTCAGACTGCAAAAAATATCAGTTAGAAGGGGGTGCGGGAATACAAACACGCGTGCACATTTTGATATTTAACAAATTAATAATTCCCAAGAAGTGAAAATTGATTTCTGCCTTAAAAAGGTAGGACAGTTCATCCGTAAACCTTTGAAGTATTTTAAATATCAAAAATATGCTCTCCACAGGAAGAACTGAAGAGGATATCTGACTTATGGAAAATGTGGCTAAAAAGACCAGACCACATGGAGGAAGATTGCCCCAATAAGACCAAATGCCTAAATTGTCAAGAGAACCATCCGCAATTTCAAAAACTTGCAATAAATACCAAACAGTGAGTGAAACCCTGAAGGTGAAATATAGAAGGAATATAACGTTTCTGGAAGCAAGAAAAATAGTTGAATCCGAAATGAAAATAACAGCTACCCTAATATAGAATGGAAGGCGAGTCCAAGCAGCAGCAGCAGCAGCAGCAACGGCGGCAGCGGCAACCAATTTAAACATACAAACAGGCAGGTAGGCAGGCAGACAGACCAACAGATAGATAGATAGATAGATAGATAGATGTGAATAAGCACAGACAGATAAATAGGTAGATAGCTCGATATGCACAGAAAGTAATAGAAAGATATGTTTGAATTCACAAGAATATATATATATATATATATATATATAGATAGATAGATAGATAGATAGATATTCAAAGTAAGTTAGGAAAACAAACGGATATATATGCATACTATTTGTGTTATATTTTTGAGATGAAGCTTGATTTTATCATTTAGAATATTCGAATTGTTGTCTTCAACTTTATTGTTAATATAACAATAAAAGTAAAGACAAGTCTGAATACACTAAATGAATTTCACACACACACACACACACACACACATATATATATATATATAAGCACTTTTTTAGACATTCAATTATGACATTGAACACTTACCCTACATAGTGAAATGATCATTCTTATTGATCTTATTCATTTATTTATACCTCATTACTGTTATATATATTCAGTATCCTTGTGGTGTAATGGTTATATATATATATATATATATATATATATATATACAATTTTGTTGTTGGTCCAAAGAGAGAATAAAAATATTCTAAAATAGGTATGTCTACGAAGAGATTTGCATTTTTTAAATTTATCTATTTATTCATTTTGTTCTAACATACGCGTATGTTTTCAGCTTGTTGCTTTCGTCAGAGAACATATATGGCACAAGGCCGTGTTAATGGGGTACTCAATGAGAATTGAATTGACTTGTGTTTGCAATTTGAATGATTTTCAGTTGGTTAAGGGTTTAAACAGAGGTCATCCCCTCTTTTTCTTAGAGTGTGGTTACCTTAGTCTGCTTTACCCCTCTTTGATATTTGATATATTTTTGTCGTTGTGTGTGCGTGTGCATGTGTGTCCGTTGGAGTGGTTTGGGATTTCTGTGTATATATATATATATATATATATATATATATATATATATATTGAAAACGCGCTTGCTAAAACTGGTAAGAAAACTGCTACAACTACTACTGCTAATGATAATAATAATAATGGGACTTAACATACAGACGGATCACCTAATCTCGGCCAGAAGACCAGACCATATAATAATCAATAAGAAAAGAGAATTTGCAAAATTGTCCGGGCTGACCACAGAATAAAACTGAAAGAATGTGAAAAGAAAGATAAGTACCTCGACTTTGCTTGAGAATTGAAAAAAACTATGGAACAAGAAGATGACAATTATTCCAATTGTAATTGGTGCGTTTGGAACAGTAACTAAAGGATTACTAAAGGGACTTGAAGACTTGGAACTTGGCGGACGAGTGGAGACCGTCCAAACGACAGCATTATTGAGATCGGCCAGAATACTGAGAAGAGTCTGGAAGACTTGAGGAGACTTGCTGTCACTTAGACTCCAGTGAAAAACCATCAGCTAATACTGATGTGAAAAACTCTAAAGAAGTAAATAATAATAATAATAATAATGATAATAATAAAGATAAAAATATGCATAAAAAAGTGCGCGATGCTAACTATTGTAGATCAACACTGAAACCTAAACTGTAAAAATTATGTACGCTTCAAGTCTGCTACTCAAAGTTTCACGTGGATTATTAATAATTCTGTTGGACAATTGTGTAAGCCAGATGAAAATTTAAGTTACTGTCTTTATGAGTATATATATAAATATATATATATATATATATATATATATATATATATATACAATATATATATATATATATTGTCTTTCAAATTACTTTGATAATTATAGCATTTGTGTGTTGTGTGTGCGATCATTCGTGTATGTGTGTGTGTGTGTGTGTAAATATATGGAAAGATAGAAAAAGAGAGCAAAATGAAATCTACACTGAAAATATTTTGAGAATGATGCAAATAACTATCGAAATATTTACTAAATTCTCTTTAAATATGCTTTTTAAACTAAAAATACAGATAATCTGCAAGAATACTTTTCGGAATAACTTTTCTTTTCTTTTTTTTTTTCTGTTTGCGTATTTTTTCCTTAGAGGAGAGATACTTCTTTTTTACTGTTGTCCCAAGTGCATCGTAATCGAGGCCGCAACCCTTTTAAGAACTACTTATAAAACCTAGTGGGTTCTTTTTCCGACGCCCGTAGCATCATCGCCATATTTGGAGATCTCTTCTTTGAAGACACTTGAAATGTTTACTTATACTGTACTGCCTTCCTTTCGTAGCATTTGGTTGACAGAAGAAAAAAAAACTCCTTGGGGGAATTTCTGGCTTGTGGAGTTTATTTCTCAGGAGGGACTCAGCCCAAAAACGAACACACAGATACAAAGGGACATAGAAACAATATCTAAACAAGTAGACACATACAGATCAAGTAATGATAAGAATACGATCTTTGAGTCAAGTACACCCACTCCTGGTAAAAGCTACGAGTAGTTTAAAAGGTTATAAAAATATAAAAATATGTTACTATTTATATTAATAGTAACTGTTTGTGTATAAGACGCAAGATTTTTTCCAGATATTTTTGTATTATACATGAGAATTATATGGAGAACTTTGTTTTTCTGATCACATGTCACATCAAATTCGGGATGGAATTAACAAAATTAAGTTATATCTATAGTCTAAACGAATGGGATATACGCCGTTACAGAGAAATATCCACTAGAATGTGTGTTTGTTTATAATTTTATTCACCCAAGAAGAGACTTATTTTCGCCGCAAACATTTTGCAGTTTTGGGGGAACATATCCGTGTGTTTGGGCAAAATCATCATCATCATCATGTCGTGCCGCGAGCACGGATATCCCTGATCCTCTCTCGCCACTTCTCCCTATCGTTCATCGCCTCTGGTTGGTCTTCAGGGCTACATCCCGTATCCTTACATAGCTGCTGAATGTATGTTCGTGTTGGTCGTCCTGCTTTTGCCCGGCCATATGTGGGGGTCCATAGGAGTACATCACATATGAGCTCGTCCCTGCTTCTCCAGCTGTGTCCTACATGTCTGGCTCGTCCAACTTGGATAGTTTTCGTGATGGGAGGTAGGTGGCCGTATAGTTGGTGCTTTGTGGGGTGTTGCCGCCGGGAATTTGTGTTTTAAGACAAAGTGGTTTGTTTGTTTGGCTTTTTGAGTGTTATGGCATATCAACCTTTGTAGGTTATTTAATGCCAAATTCATTTTTATACAAATAAATAGTTCTATTTCAAACAATTCAGTTTAGCATAAGTACACAATTTAATTGTCAAAAACATTTCTATTTCAAGCTATTCAGTTTAGTCAAACAGTTCATATCCAAACAGTTCTAATTCAAACAAATTAGTTTAGCATAAGTATAGTTCTTCGTTTACACACGGTTAAATGTCAAAACAGTTCTATTTCGAAGAATTCAGTTTAGCGTTGTACAGTTTCAATGTCAAAAACAATTCCGTTTCAAACAATTCAGTTTAGCATAAGTAAATAGTTTGACTGTCAAAACAGTTCTATTTTAAGCAATTCAGTTTATCATAAGTACGCAGGCCTATTTGACCCTTAGACTGGGCCCTATTAGGTGTTACCGCTCCGGCCCAGAGTGGACCTGGGAGCGATGACAATGAAGGAGAGCCCTGTATTCCTCAAAGCTCCAGCATTACTGGAACCTCAGCATCAGACTTTTTAGTGTCATATCTAGAACACTCGTTGGGTGGTGATCTTACCCCTCTGCAGAGGGGCAGTCGGTGTCTTCTTACCCTTTCGATTGGGCAAAAGATATGATATGAATTAATGAAAAGTTTAACTACTGATAAATATTAAATTTAGCTGATACAATTCTCAAATGTCGGTGACTGTCATGAGAATCTCTTGTCCAGAATTTTGTCGTCCAAAATTAGGGGTGCGTGTTATACATGTTCCATATTGAGTGCCCGTAGTGTACTGATTAAAAGAGTGGATTACAGCCTCGAAGTGAGCGAGTTCGATCTCCAGTCACACTATTATGTACACTTTCGGATTTCTATCCATGAGAAATGCATGAATCCTCTCATTAACCAGCTATGGGTTAAATAGTACCACTTCTATAAGGATGGCTTTGGCATGAAATAACCCACGCGGGTCAATATGCCATTAAACTTAGAAACTAAAACAAACCCAGTGGAGAAGTGGCAAACGTAAAGAACTAAGACATCTTAGTAAGCGAGTTCAAACTCCAATCACTCTATTACGTTCTCTTCTGGACTAATACGGTTGGTTGGTTGGTTGGTTGGGTTTTATGGCATATCAACCGTTGCAGGTTCTTTAACGCCAAATCCATTTTGTGAGAATAATCAGTTCTATTTGAAACAATTCTGTTTAGCATGAGTACACAGTTTAATTGTCAAAAAATATTTCTATTTCAAACTATTCAGTTTTGTCAAGCAGTTATAATTTAGCTAATTCAGTTAAGTATAAGAACATATTTTGTTTACACACAGTTACACGTCAAAACAGTTCTATGTTAAACAATTCATTTTTGTGTAAATACAGTTTCAATGTAAAAAAACGGTTCTATTTCAAATAATTCAGTTTAGCATAAGCGTGCAGCTTAAATGTAAGTACGGTTCCAGTTTAGCATAAGCACGCAGTTTAAATGTAAGTACGGTTTAATTGTGAAAACATTTCTATTTCAAGCTATTCAGTTTAATCAGACAATTTAGTTTAGCATAAGTATGCCGTTAATTCTATTTAACCCATTGATAGGGCCCTATCAAGTGCTATGACGCCGGGCCAGAGTGGACCTGGGAGCAATGGCAATGATGGGGTTCTCCGTATTCCCCAAAGCTCCAGAATCACTAGAAATTCACCATCAGATTGTTTAGTGTCATATACAGGACACTCATTGGAGGGGTTCTACAGTCAGTGTATTCTACAGCCCCAGCCGACTGGTCAATAATAACCTTGTGAAAGATAATAATCCTTTTATCCGCCCCCCTCATATAAGGGTAGCTTAGGCATTAAATAACCCATGAACCTTGACAGACCATTAAGCAAATAAACCAAACCAATGTTCCTTCTGAACATTTCTGGGAATTAGCTACCTCAATTTTCTCAATTGACACGTGTTTGCAAATATTTGAATTCTCAAAAACTATTTAAAAATTAGCATTACAAAAAAAAAAAAATAGAAAAAAAAAGAATTTTATAAAAGCAAAAGAAAATTTTCTATTCCCACCGACCTATCACACTCATCCCGAGCCACGAACACGTATCTTTTGGGATAATTGAAGAAGCTGACCCACAGAAAAATTCAATAGGGACAGAAAAGGAGAAAGAGAGACAGAAGAAGACCAGAACATGACCAATAGACTCTGCAATGTGGTAAGCTCAACTATTTTCGTATAAATATTTTGAATGCATCTTAAATTCAAAACCATTGTTCAACTAAAAAAAAAAAAAAGAAAAAGTGGAAAACTGTATTTTCTATTTCTTACAAATGTTTAAATGCTCAAAAGCTATCCAAGAAATAGCATCACGAACACTAATATTGATACAAGTTAAAGGGGAAAGAAAAGGGAAAAATAGCAATGATTAACTCGAAGGTAAATTGCAAAAATAAGGACTAGAATCGAAAAACTTGAATGAAATCAAAAAGAATTGTTGGAATTACACAAAGTTAAAACTTAAAAGTTTAAAAGTGAAAGTATTACGAGGATCATTAAATAACTTTCGAGACTTTTTTTCGTATGAGTACTTTTATTGATAGTACGCACATGAAACTCTAGTCCCCTTCCGACAGAATCTCTTCCTTAAAACCTCAACATAATAACCCTAACCCTTTGGCCAATCAACTCTGGTGTATTGACTTCCTTACTCCTCCCACACCTCTCATGCTCGATTCATGCAAGATGCTCCAAAAGCAGTCTGATGCATTCCATACGTTTCTCTGGCATTTTTTCCAAGTTTAAAACAGAATTTTATTGCATATCGTTCTTTTAAAGTGTCCTCACGTCCAGATTGCATTTTTGAAATTCACCAGCGATGACAATCAGACTTTAGTAGGGTGTATTCCAATTGCTGCTGTAGCTGTTCATTTGAAGCTGAAATCATAAAAATCATTGGTCAGTCATCTCATAAGATGTATAGAAATAACATCCTGAATTTTTAAGAGTCTACGACAATTTTAAATGCCTGTCCAAAAAAGTCTGGAAATTTATTGAATGCTCTACGGAAGTCTTTCAAATTCCGGAAAAGAGACTTGTGAGAGTAAAACCAAAAAATTAGGTTCATCCACCACAGATAAAGACATGCGTCTAATAGCCAGGAAACAGAACTGTTTCATCTTATGTTACTCGTGTCTCCGTTATTCTGGTCCCCATAAATCCGAAAATGTACTGTCCCTGGGATGTTATATAATTGCAGAAGGATTTTTTTAAATTTTATCATTTTTCGTTTTATATATCTTATCTTTCGGTTTAGTTAGGCTTATAACCTTTCGGCTTAGTGCATGGGTGGGTGCAGACATTAACGCAGGTGTTCACGCGCGCGCGGGGAGGATGTGACAATTACAGATGTCGCAATAAAAACTCCATATAGGAAATAGGACTGGGGATGTGAATGACGTCATGCCCGGAAGCGATGGGCTGGGATTCTAAGTGATTTTGAAAAAAAAGCAGTGAGTTGAGATTTGAACTTGGACGGAGAAAGTTGATTTTTCGGACCTGGGCGAGGCCAATGCAGTTTGTGGACTGTGGGGCATGCATGTGCATTGGTTGGGTCAGTGAGTTGAAAGCTGATGATGGACGAACAGTCAGTATAGAAAAATTGTGTCTCTCTCTCCTCGTGTCGAAAAACCTAAACTTAAAGAAGGTAACAAAAGTTTCGTACCTGAACCAAGAAAGTCGTCAGTGTTTTGCGTGTTTTTCGGATTCCTATGCGTATGAACATTTTATGAACATTATGAACGTTTTATATATCCGTATGTTTAACATATTCACATTTTGAATATGTTGCAGGGAGCCAACTCCCTTTCTATTCCTCTGAGGGAATAACTTTGATGTTTTTCTTTAGGTCTGGTCCCAAACAGAAGTCCGTTTAAAAAGACTGTGAGTTTGGCTCCTAAGTAGCTGGGCAAAACTAAAATTCCGATTTACCCCAAACCAAAAAAAATCATTCCTTACGTTTAACTTTAAATGAAAAAAATGTAAGAAATCTCAAATTGGTAAGCGGGGGGCGGATTTTTTTAGAATGAAAACTTACCCAATCAAAACCTTACAAGTGTAGCACCGAAGATGTGTAACTCCGTGACAATAAAACTATGATTAGACTAGAGAGATGAAACGAACAATAATGAAATTTGTGGTCACTAAATCACTGTTTTCTTGCCCCGGCTTGGCATTTTCTAACATATTCTGAGAGAGAAGAGTATTATACGAGCCACATAAGAATATATAGCATTGGAAACCATGGAATGCAGCATGATGGATGTGAAGCAAGACAGATGGACACCAAAACGGGTCAACAGCACATTTTACCAGGTGCTGGGCGGAGGAACCTGGTGCCCTGGAGGAATTAATTAAAAGAATTGAGTAGAAAATGATAAACCGAAAAGCGAATAGATTTAAAACACTTTTTTTACAGATGAGTGTAATGAGCAGAATAAGTGAAGTGTATCTAAGTACTTAAAAATATGAAAAATGTCAAAACTTTTGTGAATGTAATGGACGCAACGTACCCGGACCTTCGAAGCGCGCGCGCACGGACGTGCCTGGCCTGTAGAGCGGAAGCGAGAAACTGGTATGGCTGCCTCAAGCACCATATGTAGCGTTGAGAGATCTCGAACCAGCGAGAGTCAATTTGCACGTATGCTAATTCTTGCGAGACATCGCGAGCGTAAAAAACGCACGGTGACGGCTGGAACGGGCGATTTTTTCTGAGCGAGTCAACCGACGTGCACGCTCGAAAGTGTCATTACAACTTGAAGGAGAGACGGACGGACGGACGGACGGACGAAAGGAAGGAAGGAAGGAAAAGCACAGGACACGAGGAATTGAAGCGCTCGAGTTAAGCCTTGGGAAACCGACTAGCGAGATTCATTGCAACATTCTGACACAACTTTATAACCAATTGTTCAGGATTTCTTTTGGGAAATCTAAAATCAAATAGTATCAGTTTATCGCAGAGGTCAAAAGGGTCGATAGACAACTTGATAATAAGATGTTTATATAAAAAAAAAGCCTCGGAAATGACATTGTTCTTTACGTCAGCGTCTTTCTTGATTAGAATATTACGTGATAAAAAAAATGACCATCCCCAAAGAGGATTGGAGTTAGATGAAATATAGATTAAGTTTGGGTTTTTACAATGGGGTGGAACAAATCTCCGATCCTTAGTTTGGAAAAATTATTACGTCATTAACTATAATCGTTAAGGTCTATGCTGACTCTTTCCCGCGGATAAACTCATGCTTACTTAGGGTCACGGGGCTGTTTTGTTTAGCCGTTAAAACTGGTGCCAACATGAATTGACAATGATACATTTCCCTGATCCCATCTCTTCTCTGTGGGGTTCAAATAAGAATAAATAATTCAATTAATTCGAATGCGACTAAAACTCACCAAAGCCCACTAGAAAAAAAAAAGATGTTAATAATATTTTTTCTTTGAAAACAATGCACCACCAATATATATATATATATATATATATATATATATATATATATATATATATATATATATATATGCATGTGTGTGCGTATTTTCTTTCTTAAATCATAATCTATCTAAAAGCCTCTTTACGCTACAGATGGACGTGAATTTTTAAAAATAATTATTTAATCATAGTCTGGAATTTTCCATTTGGGTATCTTTTTATACCTCTCCAAGTCCTTGGAATTCTTTTTTTCATATTATTTATCCATTGGGCATTTCTCTTATGTTCTTCCAGTTCCCATATCTTACTCAAACATTTTTTGCTTCCCTTGCATCCGGTTGCCGATTTGGGCTTATGCATTCTCCTCTGTTTTGATAGCTAAATTTACTTTCGTTATTTTGTGATGTCCCGTTTTGTTTGTATTGTTTGAC
Organism: Sepioteuthis lessoniana; assembly: GCA_963585895.1. NCBI lineage: Eukaryota > Metazoa > Mollusca > Cephalopoda > Myopsida > Loliginidae > Sepioteuthis > Sepioteuthis lessoniana. The sequence continues at coordinate 215,852 of CAUZXS010002489.1, read as the reverse complement.
CTTATCTCGGTATCTTTTAAGTTTCCCTTCTTTCGCCAATATCTTTTGATGTATTTCTTCGAGTTGTATTGGCAAATTTTTCTGATGGTGTCTTTTTTTTAGTTTTTTCCTTCTTATGTGTCCTCGTGTATTCTTATTTAGTATTTTCCTTTGTTGTCTCAGTTTCATTTGTCCTTATTTCTGTTCGGTCTTCTTAAGGGTATACTTATGTTGGCACCAACTAATGTTGGCACCAACTAATGTGTTCCTGCATAAATTAACTCATTTAATACGGTAATTTTGCCCGCTGGAATATTTTTTAAAAAATTATTTATCTTTTCAGTTTTTTCCTTGACTCTTTCCTAGTCTTGACAGCCCAGTCGGCTGAGGCTGTAGAATACACCGACCGCATCTCTGCAGACGGATAAAATTCCCTCAATGAGTGTCCTAGATATGACATTTAACAATCTGATGGTGATATTCCGGTAATACTGGAGCTTTGGGGAATGTAGAGTACCCCATTGCTCCCTGGCTCACTCTGGCCTGAAGTGGTAGCACCTGATATAGTCCTATCTATTGGCCGAATAGAACTGTTTGACATTCAAACTGAATGCAAACAAATGTCTAATGTTAAATTAGTTTGAAATAGAACTGTTTAATCATTTAACTGTGTAAACAAATAACTGATGTTTAATTGAATGGTTAGTGATACATAGCAATATTTGGAACTATTTAACTTTGTTAACTTATGCTATATTGAATCGTTAGAAATAGAACTGTTTGATTATTTAACTGGCTGTTAATATTTTGTATTTCACTTTGTATCGGGGGCTCCTTTTTTCTTTTCTTCTTTTTTTTTTTTTTTTTTTTTTGTTGTAAATTCTTCATTTCTGTCCCGTCAACATATTTCTAGAACCTCAAAGTTAGAAAACCAACCTTTCATTAAAATCATTCTCTCTTTGTCGGCAAATCCTTGTCTAATACTTGATTTTGCAGATTTTGGCCAGGTTTCTATCATCCTTTTTCCATTACTCTTTGAGTTGGATTGGTTTTAAAATAGCATCTGTGCTGTCTTCCCTTTTTAATTTTTTCTTTGGTGTCTCTCTAAGACGTATAGTTACTTTGGTCTTTGTTTATGTACGTGACATTTCAAAAGCCAACATTTACAGGTCCCCATCAAGGTAATTAAGGGGGCATCTGCCGATCATGACACTCAGATTTTTCATCTAAGTCCCACAATGATTTTTATTTGTATTTGTGATTTTTATAATATACAAATATGATAGATATAATATAATATATTTATATAATAAATATAATATTATATATTTGGATTATATCAGACCCGGTGGTTAATTATTATCAGTGATTCTGTAAGAGATGTGACCTGGTATTCTTCTAAGGAAGAATACACATCTGCAGGCCACAAAATGAATAAAGAAATAAGGAAATAAAGAATGCAACCGCAATCGGAATTTGAATTGAGCATACTGTTTCCAATTTCTGTGCCGATAATAATTTTACAACATGCAAATTATCACCTCTCCCATGTATATGCCAGGGGATTGTGGAAAAAGAGGTAGAATAAGCAAGCAAGAAAGAAAGAAAGAAAGAAAGAAAGAAAGAACAGAACATTAACAACAGAAGGAATGAAGCAAAGTACATAAAAGTGAAAAAAAGAAAAGTAACTTCAAAACCCTATTCTCTTGATCATACATATATGAGAGAGAATGAGAGAGAGAGAGAGAGAATGAGAGAGAGAGAGAGAGAGAGAGAGAGAGAGAGAGAGTTGGAAAGGAAAGAGAAGAAAAAAAAACACTGATCATAGTGTGATGGCTATCAGTTCACTCATCTTTTGAGTTTAATCCTTACTGAGCGTCTTATTTATGTGTCCTTGTACCAGACTTAGATGAGTCGTTTCTATAGATAATATAGTTTCTTTTTTTCCACTTGTGATATGGGGATATTTAAGGGAAAATTGCAGTTATGATTTCAAATACAGATTTTCAATGAAATTTCATCCCCCCAACTTGAAACATTACTCGTATTTCTCTAATAGCCTTGTGTCATACTTGGCAAAATAATCGTAAGAGTTGGAACATGAACTAAGCTACTTTATTATTATGTTTTATTAAAAACAATCCTTTTTACAACACCAGCCAAGCTTGTTACCGAAAGCACATAAATAAATAAAACAAGACTAGTGTGTGTGGGTGATGGGGAGTAATATTGTAAACGCGTTTCTCCGGTTCATGACGAGATAAAAGAATGCGCATTCTGCCGCCAAAAATAAGCCTTCTCTCGCCGGAACCATGTTACACGACACTCAGCCAACAAAATGGCGGTCGTGACTACAGAATTATACGAATGAAGACCTAATCTTTTCGGATTGGCTTCTCTATTTACAATGAGAAAAGAAAGAAGAAACCAGGATCCAGTATTTGGCACTGAGAGATTATCCAACTCTTTTTCCCATTTAAGGAAATGGTCGAATATCAGTGATTCTCGCACACCCTCGCCGCTCTACCGTCCTGCTGAAATATTCCCCCCTCCACCGCTTCAGCCGCCAGGCGACAAAGGCTTGTAATGTTAAACGAAGGATTTCCAGGCTCGCTTCGTCGACTGAGATTCCGATAACCTCCCTTGAAGGCTGCTTTATCACTTAAAAGGTTTCGGGTCTCTTCGGATTTGTGTATGCACTGTATTCTATCCTCGAATTCTCAATGCGGTGATCTGAGTTGCTAGAAGCCAGGAGATTTTTTTTCTTGTGACCAAATGAAGTACGACCCTCAGGTTTGCCAATTCGGATTTAGTCGTAGGGTCGGCAGTTGGTTGGGGGTTGGGTCTGAGAACGCCGGGTCTCAGGGCTATTCACATGAAACACACAGAGAGTGAAAGAGTTTCTTATGCCAATCAGTCGACGCATGCACTACATATGCCAACAAATATTATTGGTGGAATTTAAATCTACAATCAGAGATAATGTTGCTTCCCTCAATCATATTATTTTGGCGGATAATTTTTCAGAACATTACATCTACAAGGATTTTCAGTGTGTATTTTATGAAAATAAATCATATTTTCTAAGGCATACATAATCTAAATACCATGGAGGTGCGAACTGGGTAAATATGGTACATAGAGTCTAACCTGAACAAAATGATAAAAGACTGATAATCTATTTATATATAAAACAATATTATATATATATATATATATATATATAAAACATTGGTCATAGATTAATATTAAGTATCATCATTATCAATCCATATTGGTAGCACGTCATCCGTTTCTCACATTCATCGCTCCAGGAAGGTCCTCTAGACTGCACCCAGTGTCCGCAGTGGGTTGATGAATGTTAGACTTAGCAGTTCGATCAACACTGCTATGTCTATGAATTGGAGTCCACAGGGGAACGTCGCATATGAGTTAATCCCTTCTTCTCCAGCAGTATGTCACATTCTTTGTTCGTAATACTTGAATGGATGGTGTGATGGGAGGAAAGTGGCTGCACAGTTAATGTTTTATGGTATTCTGCTTGCAGAATTTGTTCAAAATAACATGCAACATCTTTGTAGAGTTTCCATCCTGGTTTTTCTCAAAGTGGTTGGTTAAACTCCTAGTAGTGCAGCCATACAATAGTATTGACGTGGCTACAGAGAATTCCCGTTTTATTTCTATCAGGGAGATTAGATTTCCTTTTGATCAATAACCTATTTATAGTAGCTCATAACTTTCTTGTGCGTATATTGACATCGCTTTCTGTAGATGCAATATTGCTACCGAGGTATATGAAAAGGTTAACAAATTTCGAAGGGTTGTCATTTAATGTGGAGACGGTATAATCTTTCTGTCATGTAACAAATTTTAAACTCATAAACAAATTTATAAAGCGAGTTCGAACTCCAGTAACGTTATTAAGTTCCTTTTCGGACAAATACCTGAGGGAAAGGTGGGAATCCCCTTATCATCCCAGATATGGCTAAAAAAGTACCCCGACTATTTTTCTACGAGAATGGCTTTGGTATTTACTTACCCACAAAAGTTGATATACAATCAAACAAAGAAATTTAGCTAAGCTTTTTGTTAATTCATTATTATAGAAAAATCGTCTTACGAGGATCATTAAATAAGTTCCCAGACTTTTTTCGTATGGGTACTTTTATTGATAGTACACACATGAAACTCTAGTCTCCTTCGAAGTAATCTCCTCCGGCTGCAATGCACTTGTTGTACCGTTACAACAACTTCTGCAAGGCCCCATGAAAGTCCTCTTGTGTGAGCCTGTCAATGACCTTCGTCACAGCCTCTTTCATCTCCTCAATTGTCTCATAACGACAGTCTCTGAGCTTAGGGAATAACCAAAAGTCACAGGGAGCAACGTCTGGACTATAGGGAGACTGAGGAATTGTCTTGATGCCCATCTTGGTCAAATAGTCTGTGACAAGGATGGAGATGTGGACTGGTGCATTGTCCTGGTGGAAATGCCACTGACCCGATTTGAAGAGTGCTGGCCTCTTCCCCGGGAATCTTTTCCTGCACTCTCTTAAAACCTCAACATAGTAACCCTAACCCTAACCGTTTGGTCAATCAACTCTGGTGTAGTGACTTCCTTACTCCTCCCACACCTCTCATCATCCCTCACAGACTCTGTGCCTTCCTTGAATCTCTTATGCCACTCAAAATCTGATGCTCGATTCATGCAAGATGCTCCAAAAGCAGTCTGAGGCATTCCATACGTTTCTGTGGCATTTCTCAAAGTTTAAGCAGAATTTTATAGCATATCATTCCTCTAAAGTCTCAGATTGCATTTTTGAACTTCACTAGCAGTGACAATCAGGTTTTAGTAGGGTATATTCCAATTGCTTCTGTAGCTGTTCATTTGAAGCTGAAATCATAAAAATTGGTCAGTCATCTCATAAGATGTATAGCAATAACATAGGGAATTTTCAAGAGTCTACGACAATTTTAAATGCCTGTACAAAAACATCAGGAAACTTATTGAAGGCACCACGTATGTCGTTAATTTTAAATAATGACCATCTTCTAATTCGTGTGTAATATGAGTAAATATTGCTAGCAAAGTTTAATAAAAGTGACTGTATGTCATATACTTTATATAATTACCATCTTACAAACTTGAGTGTAATATTGATAATTCCTGTGAGGAGATATAAAACTCTTTCTGTTCTTATTTGTAGTAGAATTTCCCTATCTATTAATCATTCTGGTTTCAATGTATTTCTATAGAAAAAAAATCGATTTTTTTTATTCTCAACAAAACCTTTGAACGATGTCTGACCAGAAATGTCATTCCGAATAATACTCATTATATCTGCTTTTAATCTTATTCTAGCCGAATGTGCCCTTTAAAAACTGTCCATAATTTATTTCAAGTGGTGACGCTGGTCTCAAGGTTGGGTTTGGTTGTTTGGGTATCATGGTAGGTTATTAAATGCCAAAACTCGTGTATACGTATGTCGCAGATGAATGTGTAAATGACTGAATAAAACACCGATCTACAAATTAATAGATATATTTCTTTAAGTTGTGTGAAAAGTTTGTTGAAAAACAGAAGTTTTAAAATCTTTTATGAAAAATAAAAGATAATATTGGAAAGTAAATATCTGCTAATATTTACTTTACAAGAAAGGAAAGTTTATACATTAATGGAGCAGTTTGCATTGCCTAAATCTAGTTGATATGTTTTGTGTCTAAAAGATTTTTGTGAGTATGTCCCGATATGGGAAAGAACGTATATCAATGCGCTAATATATATATTAGTTGTGCAGCTAAAATATTTCATCAGTAGAAGATTGAAATAGTAGTACGAATATTTATGTAAACAAATATATTTTCGTTCAATCTGAAATAAATAAGCGATGTTAAAATCAAAGGCAAAAAAAAAGAAGAGAATGTTAGTTTTTTTATTTGAAAAATGAAGTCAAAAGTTATGAGTAAACTTACAGATTTAACCTATAAATCAACTAAAGAATTATTGGCCTAGTGGGTAGAGTGTTCGCCAGTGGTCAAGGAGACCTAGGTTCAAACCTAGGTCGAGTCATACCAAAGACTTTAAAAATGGTACTCGATACCTCCTTGCTTAACACTCAGCGATATAAGGTACGTATCAAGGGTAAAGTGGAGCAATCCAGGGGAAGGAGTTGCGCCCTCCCCTACACTTTGGTGTAGTAGCTATTGAAAGGGGAGCCTTTGGGTCGCCCTCGACTACGGTCGCGAACTTTACTTACAATTTATAAGACAGAGTTGAAATTATATAAAAAGTTAGTGATTCTAATGCTTCTAATTGGTTAAAAAGGATCAAGGAGGATAAAGATTTCTTAAATTATTTTTGAGTTTCTTCCTTCAATCTTTTGGCTGCAAGTCAAATATGTCGTCGACGAAATCTCTAAGAAATTGTAAGAACTCGGAAGCACTGATTAGCCAATAAATGCAAATATACAAACACCAAAATTACCGCTTCTAACGCCTATTTTCACACAAAGATTAACCCTTTTCTTTTGTGTGGAAATCATTTGATTTTCCATACATATACTAAACATATGATTTATAAACGAATATTTTGGAGGTGTTATTTTAAACAAACCAGAGCTCATTTGTTTGCACACAGTTAAATAGTTTCGAGTATTCCTATTTAACACTTACAATTCAAGTTAACATCAATTATTTGTTTGCACAGAGTTAAATATTTATATAGATGATTTCTTGGTGAATAGTTTGTTGGTAAATTTTGTTCTTAAATGAGTTAAAGCTAACTTGTTTTCACACAATTAAATGGCTTCAAGTATTTCTAACACTACTAGTTTTATTTGCACACTTGAACGGTTTCAAGTATTGCAATGTAATACCAATATTTTAATTTTTGCACACGGATGGTTTCAAGTATTTCTATTCAACATTAATAATTCTATTCAACATTACTCATTTGTTTGCACAGTTAAATGGTTTCAAGTATTACTATGTAATATTAACAATTCAATTTAACATCAGTCATTTGTTTGCACAGGGTTAAATGATCAAATAGTTCTAATTGATACATAGACAAGACCCGATCAGGTGCTACCACTTCAAGCCAGAGCAGACCTGAGAGCAATGGTAATAAAGGGGTACTCCACATTCCCCATAGCTCCTGGATTGGAGCCTCACTATCCGATAATTTCGTGCCATATCCAGGACATTTGCAAGTGGGGCGGCCTTACCACTCTTCAGAGATGCAGTCGGTGTATTCTACAACCCCAGCCGAATGAGCCGGCACAACACACGTTTCCTATAGACTTTTATCCATCGATATAATACCATTTATAGGCCCCAGTAATGGATAAAATAAGACCACTACTCTTCTGCTAGGATGGCTTTAATGATGGGTATTGATTGGAATATCTCTTTGTCATGCCGCGTAAGTTGCGTGAGTGGAATAACAGGAATTGCGCCTGTTTCCTAAAGTAAACAGAGCGCAGGTTGTTCCCCGCATAAGTTGCGTGTGTGGCATAACATGATGAGCACCTCTCTTCTAACGTAAACAGGACGCAGATTTTTCTCCAATGGAAATGACACGTAAATTGGGTGGAAGACATGCTAGACGGAGACATGTCTACGTGCCAAGAGGAGGCGGGAGGTGTGGCCACGATGATTTGCGTGGGCATCCGGAAAATCAGCCGGAGAAGATTTCGATCCGAGCAGGACGAACCAGAAATGCAATGAGGTTTCACAAAAAAGAAAAAGCAAAAAAAAAAAAAAAAAAAAAACTCAACGTCATTCCAATGTGTGTGCATCTCAGCCGTCTCCACTCTATCCATACGTACATTTCAGGTATTAAAAGGGAATGAAAAAAAGCAGAAAATATTTTTTATGCATCAGCTTTGTTGTCCTTCTCTGCCATGCAATCATCATCATCATCTTTTCGTCTCACCAGCACGAATATCCCTGACCCTCTCTCGCCATTCCTCCCTATCGTTCATCGCTTCTGGTAGGTCCTCAGGGCTACATCCCGTATTCTCACAGAGCCGCTGTATGTAGGTTCGAACTGGTCGCCCAGCTTTTGCTCGGCTTTGTGAGGGCGTCCATGGGAGAACATCACTTATGAGCTTGTCCAGCAGTGTCCTGCATGTCTGGTTCGTCTAACTTTTATAGTTTTCGTGATGGGAGGTAGGTGGCCGTACAGCTGCTGCTTTGAGGGGTGTTGCCTCCAGGACTTGTTCAAAATTACTTGCAGCATTCTTGTGTAGTTGCCGTCAAGCTTTTTCTCCGTCCGTTTAGTCAGCGTCCATGTAGTGCATCCATATAGCAGAATCGAAACGACCGCTGCTTGGAAGAAACTGTTTCCTTTTACTGGCATTAAATACCCCATGAAGGTTGATATGCCATTAAGCAAAGAAACTAAACTAAACCAAACGATTTATTTGCACCCAGGAAGAAAATCCTTTTATCGACTCGGATAACGAGTATGAAATGAAGGTTTTGAAGTAGCAAATCTATAGACACACACACACAAACACACTTTCATTTTGAACATAACCTGAAAGAAAATTTGGCCTTCATGCTAAGGTTTGCCTTATCAGCTGGGCTTAGAATACACCAAATGAATCTCTCTTCAAAAGGGTTAGACCACCGAACAAAGAAGAGGTGTTTTGAGTATTACAGCAAACTATCCCTGAGGATGAGGCTCCAGTTCTGGAAATCCTAAAAATGTGAAGTACCCTTTCATTGTCATTACTACCAGGTCCACTCAAACCTGGAGTGCAATACCAGTTCAGGTCTTATCTATAAGTCGAATAGATCGGTTTAAAAATCATTTGTATTCGATATGAATACTTGTAACCTTACAACTGTGTGCAAATTATTTGTATTTGATAGGAATATTTGATATCTTATAACTGTGCAAATTATTTGTATTAGATAGGAATACTTGGTATCATATAACTTTGTGCAAATTATTTGTATTAGATTGGAATACTTGACATCATATAACTGTGCAAATTATTTGTATTTGATAGGAATACTTGATATCATATAACTGTGTGAAAATTATTTGTATTTGATAGGAATACTTGATATCATGTAATTGGGTGCGAATTATTTGTATTTGTTAGGAATACTTGATATCATATAACTGAGTGCAAATTATTTGTATTAGACAGGAATACTTGATCCCATATAACTGAGTGCAAATTATTTGTATTTGATTGGAAAACTTAATTACTTGAGACTATGAATGATTGCTACGGATTATTATTAGTTACCATAAAGCAAATGCTTTTTATTAAATCGAAAATTATTAATATTAGATTGGAATACTTGAAACCATGAAATAGTTTGTAAATTATTAGTATTACATTGGAATACTTGATAATGTACAACTGTGCGTAAGAACCAACTAAACAAAAAATGTTTATACAAACGTTCTATGAATGCAGTTCCTTAACCTCTCGATATAAAATAACGCAAAACAAGCTGACATACCGTTAAAATCAGTCAATCAATAGTCAATTTATGTTTGGGTCGTTTTTTTTTCCAGTAAATTCTGCAATGACCAACTGGGGGAACAGGTGGTTTATGTTATCAAATCACAAAATAGTTGTACTTTATTCTTCAGTTTAAATCTTCTTCCGGTATCAGCATTTGAACTCGTTTCCTGTCTCAGACGCTCAAACCAACCGACTAAAATATTCCTTCTATTTGATTAGCCTTATCCAACCTAAGAAACAAAAATGAAACTGTCTAATATTCTCCAATTACGTTTGGCATCTGGTATTGATAATTGCTCACCATGTAGGCAATCTAACAGCTGAGTGGTGGTCGAAGATGTTACAAAGTCGCAGGAAAGTATTATCTGACTTTTGTATACTGTTATGCAATTGCTCGTCACGTGAAGTTCTATTTTGTTTTTGTTTTTTGACCATATCCACCATCGCTTCTTTCGAAGTGAACAAGGATAGAAAGGAAGAAAAATATCAAAGGAGACAGTAGAAACGAATAAAACAAGACATTCAAACCTGATAGTCAACTCACTCGCGATCACACACACACAAACACAGACACACACAAGTAGTAGTGCAGAGCGTGATGATTATCGTTTAAAGAAATGGGCCGGGCAAGTCGAGTTCAAATCCCGGACGAAACTATTTGCATGTCACATACAAGTAGTAGCGGTAGGCGTGATGATTATCGTTTAAAGAAATAGGCCAGGCAAGTCGAGTTCAAATCCCGGACGAAACTGTCAGTATGTCACATGGTGATAATGCCCTTAGGAAGGAATTAATCCATCTCTTTCCCAAGATGAGCATACGGGGTTATTTATATTAAGAAAGGTAACCGATAAAGAAAGAAGACTTTGAATTTATACCAGCTGTACTCCACTGACTGTATTCTCTACAGAGAGAGATACTCGCCATCAAAAAAGGGTGTCATGAATATGGCACTAAACTGCATCCGATGGTGAGGCTTCAAGTTTAGAGATCTGGGGAATGAGGAGTATTCTTTCATTGCCATTACTCCCAGACCCATTTTGACATCAAGTGATAATTCCTATTAGTGTCAGGTCTGTGGGTAAAATAGAGCTTTTTCAAAATTATTTGTATTAGATAGGAATACTTGATAGTGCATAATCAAGGGCAAAATTTTCTTCAGAAATTTCACAAAAAATGCCAATATAAATGTAAGAAGTAAGTTGGCGACCGTAGTCGAGGGTGACCCGATGGCTCCCTTTTCAATAGTTACAACACCAAGGTGTAGGGGAGGGCGCTACTCCATTCCCTAGATTGCTCCACTTTACCCTTGATACGTACGTTATATTGCAGAGTGTTAAGCAAGGAAGTATCAAGTAGCACTTTTAAAGTCTTTGGTATGACACGACCTGGGATTGAACCCAGGTCTCCTGGACCATTGGCGACCCACTAGGCTAAAGAGCCGGTGTAAATGTACAATGATCGTAATTCCCTAGCCACAAGGTATAAAATAAATCCAGACAAGTTGACGTGCCACTAAAATCCCCCAATAAATCAATCAGGTACGCTGAAAAATTGACCTTGTGTTGGATCCTGACCGTGTAAGGAGGCGTTCGTAGCGTACCTGTTATAGTTGTATGGAATGGACCCGGCGATCCTAATTCAATTTCAAGATTCGGCTGGTTGTATTTCACTAAGTGCTAATGCTCTCGGGAAAGGCATGAATGTAACTCCCTTGCCATGAGTATAGTAGACTGGGTTTTTTAGTCTTCGAAAGTCAACCGACATAGGAGAAGGAAAACTTATTTTAAACCAACAGTATACATTTACCCAACCCCTCCACAGCAGGCAGGTGGCGACACATGGTTAATTTCTATGTAGAATACTGCTAGTTTAGGTGTTTCGTGCAATGTTCATAGTCGTACGAAGTAGAATTGGCAATCCGATTTCAAACCTTGATGGGGCTGTTTGCACTTCACTAAGTGCTAATGCCCTTGGGAATTCAAACCAATTGTATTCCGCTGAAAAAAAACAAACTGATTTTGCGTTTCACCTTTACCGTGTAAGGAGACGCTCGTTGTGTAACGGTCATAGTCATTGGAAATGGAATCGGTGACCCGGTCCAAATCCTGGACGAGATTATCTGCATTTCACATAATGCTAATCACCAGGGGAAAAGTATGAACCCAATTATATTCGGTTAAGATATGAATAAATATTTGAGTAGACACACGGGCAAACAAAAATACACACACCCACACCCACACACACACATACACCTACAAAAGGACATAAAAATATCGAGACAGAATCTTTAAAGTTACAATTTTCAAAATTTTTTATTTAATTGGAGGCGTTCTCACTGGGATGATGTTGAGACGTCTAGACAGCTAAGAAGACGTCTAGACGAGTCAATGACAATTCTTGATAATTTTTGACCCACAATTTTGATCCTTTTTTTTTTATCAGAGATGATGAAGAAGATATATATAATTTTTTTTTATTTCTGTGAGATAGTGTGAGTGTGCATATATATATATATATATTAAATAATATTAAACAATAGCCCTTATGGTAAAAAACAAAAAAAAATCCCGGAAAGTGATTTGAAGGTGAAAATATACAACGAATCACTGTCAAGGGGGAAAATATATATTGGAAAAAATATATATATTGGGAAAAAAAGAAAAGACCAAAATTGTCATACCAATTGAAAAAATCAAAAGACACGGTCAAAAGAAAAAAAAAACACCGTTAGGGCTGCTAAGCTACAATTCAAAAAGTGCTCAATACTAAGTAGAGCAAAATAGTAACGATAATTACTTTGTGAGTCAGTAACTAACCTACAATAGTTTCGCCTAAGTGGCTCATCAGGGTACCTAATCCCGGCGAAACTATAGTAGGTTAGTTCCTGACTCACTAAGTAATTATCGTTACTATATATATATATAGGGTGTCTCAATATACATAGGACCCATATGACTGCTAATAACTCTACTAATAATAATGTTGTGTTCTTTCTTGTTTCAGATTTGAAAATAGTATACTATTACAACTGTTAATCCCCTATCACAATGCCTTGGACAAGAAAGGAAAAATATTTTGCCTCACTACTTATTTGGAGACAAAATCATTTAAGACTGTCTCAACATAGATGCAACCTATTGATATGATAATGATTTATTAATGAGACAAGAAACTCAAAAAAAGATTGCATGATCTGGAAGCTGATATAAGAATAATCAAAATATAACATTGATTTGATGTCTCTAGCTTTTATAGTGCGTGTTCCAAATGACTATCATTGCGCTTGTCTCAGAAATAATTCATTATCATATTAATGGGTTGCGTCTATTTTGAGACACTCTATACATATATACCAACCCCTCTGCTCGAGCTGGATACGACACAAGGTTAATTTTTAAGTGGAGTTTAACAGGATTCAGAGTTTTTTCCTTTTCTTAGATTGGTTGCCTTACCAAAGTTAGAGAGGCCAGTATGCACTACTATTTCCCCATGGCTGGTGGGAGGATAATTGGATTCATACCTTTCTCATGCGTATTAGAGGAATGTAAAATTGAAACTGTCTCGCCCAAAACCCGGTATGTATATATATATATATATAGTAAAGTAAACTTGGCGACCGTGGTCGAGGGCGACCAGAAGACTCCCTTTTCAATAGCTAGTACACCGAGGTGTAGGAAGGTTGCTACTTCTTCTCCTTGATTGCTCCACTTTACCCTTGATACGTAACTTATATTGCTGAGTGTTAAGCAAGGAAGTGTCAAGTACCATTTTTAAAGTCTTTGGTATGATACGACCTGGAATTGAACCCATGTCTTCCAGACCATAGCCAAACACTCTACCCACTAGGTCAATGAGTCGGTGATATATATATATAGTCATCCACAGACAAACTGTTTCGGTCTATCAAAACTCTTCAGTGTGGCTAGACACGTAGGACGCTCGAAACCGGGATCGAAACCCATCCAACTTTACGTTAGACTAAGTCTCAGACTGCTCGTCAACAAGCGTACCACGTTGGCTAAGGGATTTTTAAGGTATTATGCAGCAGCAGCAGCAGCAGCAGTGTCCGTTTGTTTTACATTTTTCTACCCTATCGGCTACCAGAGTGCTCAATTCTTTCGAAGAGCTTTGCATTATGCGAGCGGCGGCCGAAAATTCCTTCGCCAGAGTGCTCAACCCCCATGGGGGAGAGTATATATATATATATATATATATATATGATTTATTTATATATATATATGATTTGTAAACGAATAGTTTCTTGATAAATTTATTCTTAAACGAGTTAGACCTCATTTGTTTGTACACGGTTAAATGGTTTCAAGTATTTCTATCAACTGTGTGCAAATAATAAATAGCAATACTTGAAACTGTTAAACTGTGTGCAAATAATTAATTGTAAATTTATTGTTTGCACACAGTTAATTTGTTTCAAGTATTGCTATTTATTGTTTGCACACAGTTAAATATTTCCAAGTATTTCTATTAACTGTGTGCAAACAATAAATAGCAAATTATTGTTTGCACAGTTAAATGATTTCAAGTATTGCTTTCTAACACTAATTAACCATTTGATTGTTCTCAGTTAAATTATCTTAAGTATTACCCTCTAATTTTACAAATTCTATTTGATATCAGTTATCTGTTGGCACAAAGTTACGATAGTTTTAAGTATTGCTATCTCAGCGCAATTGACCCTCGACTAATCCCTTCCAGCATCTTTCAGGTACTTGTTTGCCACAAGAGCAATTTGAAGAATACGATCGGGACAATCATATTGGTGAGAGGGCTTGACCTGATCAGCCAATCGATCGGATCGGGCCTCAACGACCACCCAGTCTAGCCCAGTAAGAACGAAAATGGAGGGTGGCAAATCCCGTGACCAATTCGGTTACCGGGTCACAGATTGCTCAGACACCAAGCATTACGGGTAGCCACCTTCGGCCAACAGGTGGCCTCATTGAGGAAGGGGGTTACCATATTTACTAAACCCTCCGCTCGGGAAGGATGTGACACAAGGTCAATTTTTAAGCGGAGTTTAACAGGTTTGAATTCAGAGTTTCCCGTCTCTTAGACTAGTCGCCTCACCAAGGCTGAAGAACCTAGTCTGCCCTACAATTTACCCATAGCTGGGAGGAGAATAATTGGATTCATACCTTTCCTAAGGGTATTAGTGCCATGTGAAATGCAATCAGCCTCGTCCAGGATTTGAACTCGTGTCGCCGTGTCCATGTCCTACGACGATAACCCTTACACCACAAGCACCTCCCAATCTATCAATATCATTGAGGTAGGGGGTTACCCCTCAGTAGGGTTGCAGGGTAGAAACTCTTCCTTACGCTACCATGGCAAATACTACAACTTTTAAGGAGATTTTTCTTTGGATCTATCTAACCTTCGTTCACTTTTTTCCAATGACACCGTTACAAGGACAACGTCCCGTATCCATTAAACTAACATTACTTTGAATTTTCTTCTTAAACAGATATTCCGATAGACGTCGTTACTTCAACCAATATTTCAAAGGTCAAATTTAATTCAAGTAACATCTTGGTCATGCCTTAACTATGCGATTGTGTGCTAGAATTCTTTCACACCAACGTATTCCATCAATTTTGAAAAACGCAGTTGGTAAAGAGACAATCAGTTTTGTGGCTTCTCTTTAGCTAGGAAGATTGAAAGACGCAGCATGTGCCACCTGGAGGAAGATGCTTTCAAATTAGAAAAGAAAGAAGTAGATTAATTCTATAGACTGTCACAGAAAAGTAACTAGGCTGCTTTTAATTGATGCAGTAAAAGCAACATTATTAAATTGTGAGACCAAGAAAGTTTCTGTCAAGTAAGCTCGAATCGGTGTATAGCTAATTTCATTCGAACTTAACCGCATTTGAGCAGTTTACTACCTCTTGCTAAAATTAGCATGCACAGAGGATGTTCACTTAGGTTCGAATATCACCGAGGGCTTCGAGGGATAACACTTACATCCATAGCAGCCAAAATCTACAATGCCCTACTACGAAACCGCATAGAACCCAAAATAGACAACATCCTTAGGAAAAACCAAAATGGCTTCCGGAGAAATAGATCCACAACCTCACAAATACTGACCATCCGTAGAATCCTGGAAGGCGTTCGGGCAAAAAACTTACAGGCGACATTACTATTTGTCGACTTTACCAAGGCATTCGATTCCATACACAGAGGGAAGATGGAGCAAATCCTACTAGCATACGGCCTACCAAAAGAAACCGTAGCAGCGATAATGATTCTCTACAGAAACACCAAAGTGAAAGTACGTTCACCAGATGGAGACACGGAATACTTCGACATAGTTGCAGGAGTACTACAAGGAGACACACTAGCCCCGTACCTCTTTATCATCTGTCTAGACTATGTGCTTAGGACTTCGATCGACAAAATCAGAGAAAATGGCTTCCAGCTGACTAAGAGAAGAAGCAAAAGGTACCCCGCAAAAACAATCACGGACGCCGACTACGCTGATGACTTGGCGTTACTAGCGAATACGCCTAATCAAGCAGAGACACTACTGCATAGTCTGGAACGAGCCGCAGCTGGCATTGGCCTCCATGTCAATGCAAACAAAACCGAATATATGTGTTACAACCAAACGGGCAACATTGCCACACTAGACGGAGCCTCTCTGAAACTAGTCAACAAATTCACCTACCTAGGAAGCAGCGTCTCATCAACCGAGAAATACATCGACACACGACTGACGAAGGCATGGACAGCTATCGATAGGCTCTCTATCATATGGAAGTCGGACCTAACTGATAAAATGAAACGCAGTTTCTTCCAGGCAGCGGTTGTGTCGATACTGCTATATGGATGCACCACATGGACGCTTACGAAGCGGCTGGAAAGGAGGCTGGACGGAAATTATACAAGAATGTTGAGAGCAGTATTAAACAAGTCCTGGCGACAACACCCCACGAGACTCCAACTATACGGACACTTGCCCCCCATCACAAAAACTATACGAGTTCGACGAACCAGACACGCAGGACACTGCTGGAGAAGCAAGGACGAGCTCATAAGCGATGTACTCCTGTGGACCCCCACACATGGATGTGCAAGAGTGGGACGACCAGCACGAACCTACATACAGCAGCTGTGTGAGGACACGGGATGTAACCCAGAAGACCTGCCGGAGGCGATGAATGATAGGGAGAAATGGCGAGAGACGGTCAGGGATATCCGCGCCGGCGGCGCGACATGATGATGATGATGACCGTTTCCTTGTTGTTGGAAATTAACGAGCCGAGTGAGTTGCGATAAAAAGGCATCTAAAAAATTAAAATAAAGATACAAGTCAAAATCAATAATAATTAACAGGACCAATGAACTCGTTTTAACAGCAGTCCATGATGATATTGATACTTCTTTTTAGGAAGGAGAAAAAGATTCTAATTTGCATTTCATAGTTGTCTTCGTTAGATCGAGATTTTCGATGATAAAAAGTAGCGTAGAGAAAACTTTATAAAATGATCTCATTGTAAGTTGGACAGGAAATTGCTTTATTCTCGATGTTAGAGCACTTTAAAGGTATTGCTCTAATAAAAATCTCGCTATGAGATACTGTTTTTGCTGAGTAAAATATCACCCACACACATACGCACACACACATATTTATATATATGATGAGAATTTTAGTTATATATCGATCAGGGGTCCCCCTGTCCACAGCCCACGGTTACCATGCGGCTTTTGAATCCTATCCTTGCAGCCCTTTACACAACTTTCAAATTCCCTCTTCACTTTTTGGTGTTTACTGAGAAGTACCATTGCAACTGCAGATAAAATTTATTGATTTTCGGTGTTCAGAAGATTTGAAGTTAAAGTTTCTTGTTTGGTAGATTCTCGATTTTGACAAGAATTCGTATGCTTCCATCTGGATGATTTCCCGACCTTATCACCCACCCCTAGCAAGTAGTCCTCTAGTTCGGCATTACATGCCGTTGTAAATAGGTGTTCTCCAAAGTAAAGTGTCCCAAGAGTATGCTGCATTTGCAACTGTCAAATCTTCACTGATTCTGACAACCTCTTACTTTAAGCATGATATTACATCATCTTTTTAGTGATTACAAATATCAGATGCCTCATTAATAAATTATGATGCAAGTGTTTAAAAAGTAGATAGATAGATATGAACAGAATGAGATAGATAGATAGATAGATAGATAGATAGATATGAACAATTTAAGATAAATATGAATATAGAAAGGAACATAAACAGATGTATAATCTAATATAGACAGTCATTAAGATAGATAGATAGATAGAGAGATAGATATAAATGCCTGTTGAGTCTGAAAAATATCTACCTAGGTTTCACTTAAACGATTCGGAGTTGGAAATGTCCTGATGATCCGTTTAGGTGAAACCTAGGTAGATTTTTTACGGACTCTGCAGGTATTCCTATCTCGCTCTACGTAGTATATCGAGCACTCTTACGTTTAGTTTATGGAACTCTGTCGGTATTTTTTCTTTTGGCTTGGCATTGCGTTATTGATTGATTATTTTCAAGTCGTACGTATGCTTTTAGTCTTTTCTTTTTTAAGGGATTTTTTCTCGGATAGCAGTTTTTTTATTTGCAAATTGTACAATCTATGTTTTTCACACTATTAGAGTTATAAAATAGTTTATAAAAAATTAATTGCTTAATCAGATAGATAGATAGATGAACTGAAATAGAGATAAAGAGGCTAAGACTGATAGATAGATATTAACAGACTGATAGATATCAACGGACTGATATATATATATATATATATATATATATATATATATATATATATATCATCATGTCGTGCCGCTTGCACGGATATCCTTGACCCTCTCCCGCCACTTCTCCCTATCATTCATCGCCTCCGGCAGGTCTTCGGGGCTACATCCCGTATCCTCACATAGCTGCTGTATGCATGTTCGAGCTGGTCGTCCTGCTTTTGCTCGGCCATATGTGGGAGTCCATAGGAGTACATCACTTATGAGCTCGTCTCTGCTTCTCCAGCAGTGTCATATATATATATATATATATATATATATATATATATATATATTCTCATTAGTAATATGTGATTGTAACCTATTGAGTTTAGCTGGGTTGTTTATTTTTGGTTGGGGTGTCCTTTTAAGACCATTTTGTTATATGTTGAGATCCTCAGGCAGAAAAATTTGGTGACCCCTGATACAGATAATAGTTTAAAATGCTTACTTAAAAAATAAAATTTAAAAAAATTCAACTGTTTGATCATTAAATCTTGTCTCATGAGTTATGTCTTCCCGTCCGAGCTAAAATAAATCGATGGAATTGTTTCCCGTAAATGACGAACACTTTTTTTTATGTTGTACCGAAAATTTCTTGAGATTACCATACGAATTTTGCTAAGTAAACCTCTATCGAATTTCATTTCAACGTTGGATGAGTTCATTAATAGACATCCCGAATTAAAACGACATGGCACATTCCATGGGGATTTGGGAACCGTAGGTGAATATAGACATACGAATTAGTGTAAATAAAATTTCAATCTGTCTTATTGTTTCTCTCTCTCTCTTTCTCTCCCCTCCCCCCATATATATATATATATATATATATATAAAGAAATGTGAATAAGGGTAAGCAAAATTTCAGTCTGTCATACTCTCTCTCTCTCTCTCTCTCTCTCTCTCTCTCTCTCTCTCTCTTTCCCCTGTATCCACGGGGGGTGTCCTCGTGGTGTAATGGTTAAAGCGATGGACTGCGGAATCGTAGTACGTTAGTTCGTACTGCAGTCGCGCTATTACGTTCACTTTCGGGCAAATACCCTTGGGAAAGGTATGAACCCCCTTATCCTCCCAGCTGTGGGTTAAATAGTACCACCACTGTTCTTCTAGGAGAATGGCTTTGGCATTAAATAACCTAAAAAGAGTTGATATGCCATTAAACAAAGAAACCTACCAAACCTGTATCCTCCCACCACGCACACACACACACACACACTCACACATGCATACGCACCCCCCATATATATATATATATATATATATATATGTCTTGACTTGGTCTGATGATCGAATAGGCTAGAAACTGACAGTCACCAAACGCCATTGAGACATAAACTGTGGAGATTTCCCATGAAATTCATCTTTCATACGTCTGTAATATAATACGCAAAGTACGTTAGTCCTTGGAAAACAACATTACTTAAAGAAAACAAAAAAATGGACGCCCAAATGAGTACAATCATGTAAATTTCTTATCTTGACTCTGAGAACTGAAATGTCAAATCATGGTTTAGTTTGGTTTCTTTCGTTAAGGGCATATCAACCTTCATGGATTATTTAATACCAAAGCCATCGTAGTAGAAGAGCAATAATGATAGTATTAAATCCTTTTGCTTTAGTTTGGTTTAGTTTTCTGGCATATCAACTATTGTAGGTTATTTGATGCCAAATCCTCTTTATAAATTTATATCAAATATATATGATTTGATTTGGTTGTGTTTTATCTCATATAAAACATTATAGTTTATTTAATGCTAAATCATCTTTATACATGTACATCAAGTATATATGATTTGGTTTGGTTGGATTCTATGGTATATCAACCATTGTAGGCTATTTAATGCCAAATCCTCTTTATACATATATATTATATATATATATGATTTGGTTTGGTTTTATGGCATATCAACCATTGTGGGTAATTTAATGCTAAATCCTCTTTATACATATATATCAAATATATATGATTTGGTTTGGTTGGGTTTTATGGCATATCAAGCATTGTAGGTTATTTAATATTAAATCCTCTTCAAACATATATATTAAATATATATAGGATATTTACACATAACTCAACAAAGTTAAATATTTCCAAGTATTGCAATGTATCACTAACAATTCAATTAAACATCAATCATTTGTTTGCACACAGTTAACTGATCAACCAGGTCTATTTCAAACGATCCAATTTAGTATAAGACATGTGTTTGCACTCAGTTTAAATGGACAACAGTTCTATTCGACCCATTGATATAACCCGATCAGGTGCTACCACTCCGGACCAGAGTGAACCTGGGAGCAATGGCAATGAAGGGGTATTCCACATTCCCCAAAGCTCCAGGCCTGGAGCCTAACTGTCTGATGGTTTAATGCCATATCTAGGATATTTGATGTTGTGGAGGGTCTTACCCCTCTGTAGAGATGCAGTCGGTGTATTCTACAGCTCCAGCCGACTGCGCTGGGGCAGTTTAGTGTCATATCCAGGATACATATTAGGATCGGGGAGGGGGAAGGTTTTACCCCTCTGAAAAGATACAGTCGGTGTATTCTACAGCCCCAGCCGACTGGGATGATTTAACACATAGCTGAGGTGAAAAAAGTTTCATACTTTTCCTAAGGGTATTGGTCCGAAATTGAAAGGTAGTAGAACGACAAGAGTTTGAACTCGTTTACTACAAATCCGCAATCCAGTACGTTAGCCACTTCACAAGACTGTTTGTATATGCACGTATATCGAATCATTCATAAATATTTACACCCCAAACATTTTCTTTTTATAAAAAAACTTAAATTTCTAGAAAAGAAATTAGGATAAAATGAATAAATAAAATAGTGGATTCTGATTATTTTTAGTGGGACATTTTACAATCAAAGTTGATATTTTGGGGTATTATTTGTAATCGAACTCTTCTTCAATAGATGAAATGTTTTCCGCTTGGACAAATATAAACCTTTTTACTCAAAACATATCGTCTTTTTTAACGACGCTCAGTTCAGTTCGAACCCCGTGTGAAATCTTACTTTCTTCACTGCTCTCAATATGGTGGGACGTTTATAATTCGAAACTGTCCCTAAGACACAGACTCAGTCATCAATCGTCTAGCTTGATATCTCTTAAAGTGTTGTGATTCTTATAGGCTTAGGAAAAAAGTTTTTCCCAAACCGATAAGCCGTCGTAATCTCCACTGGTAACGAATTTTCAGAACGGAATAAGTCGGTTCCTTCCCCGGAAGAACAATAATGCCACTTGATTAAATATAAATAGTTTAATAACAGTATGTCAAGTGAAATACAATCGTACTGTGTCTATAGTTATCATCATCATCATATCGCGCTGGTAGCACGGATATCCCTGACCCTCTCTCGCCACTCCTCCCTATCGTTCATCGCCCTAGGTAGGTCTTCAGGACAACATCCTGTATCCTCACATAGCTACTGAATGTACGTTCGAGCTGGTCGTCCTGCTTTTGCGCGGCCATGTGTGGGGATCCATAAGAGTACATCTCTTATGAGTTCATCTCTGCTTCTCCAGCAGTGTCCTGCATGTCTGGTTCGTCTAACTTGAATAGTTTTCGTGATAGGAGGCAGGTGGCCGTACAGTTGGTGTCTTGTGGGGTGTTGCCGCCAGGACTTGTTCAGGAGTGTCTAGACTGACTATACATGTGTCTGTCTAAAGTTAACTTTAGCAACTTAGTGAAATGCTTCAGTTATTCATTGATAAGTGCGCAGATACATGAGTTAGAGCTTTCTTTCAGGTGACTGCTAGCGAAATTGCGTGTCTTTTTTTGTTTCTTTCAATACGAGTAGATTCTTTCCCTTCGTAGTTCAAACACCAACTAACTTGTGACGTAAAATAACAGCATATTATATGTACATCTCTGAATAATTCAAATTTCTCCGCTGAAAATACGAGGTGCATACGGTAAGTTTCCAGACTTTTTTTTCGTATGGGCACTTTTATTGATAGTATACACATGAAACTCTAGTCCCCTTCCAAGTAATCGCCTCTGGCTGCAATGCACTTGTTGTACTGTTCTCACAACTTCTGGAAGGCCCCATGGAAGTCCTCTTGTGTGAGCGTGTCAATGACCTTCGTCACAGCCTCTTTCATCTCCTCAATTATCTCATAACGACAACCTCTGAGCTAAGGGAATAACCAAAAGTCACAGGGAGCAAGGTCTGGACTATAGGGAGGATGAGGAAGTGTCTTGATGCCTGTGACAAGGATGGACTGGTGCATTGTCCCGCTGGAAATGCCACTGACCCGATTTGAAGTGTTCACTAGCTGTGACAATCAGGCTTTAGTAGGGTGTATTCCAATTGCTACTGTAGCTGTTCATTTGAAGCTGAAATCATAAAATACATACTGAATTTTCAAGAGTCTACGATAATTTTAAATACCTGTAGAAAAAAGTCTGGAAACTTATTGAATGCACCACGTATCTGTTACAAAAGAAAACTAAACAAGTGTTATTTACGGTAAGGTTCAGCCTCTACTTTCATATCACTAACATTTTCTTCTGACGTCGTGGGTTACCGTAAAATAGGCGGTATTACTTTCAGAGGCCCCCACTCACGAACGATTCTTGTTAATTACCGGTGAAAATGCATTGCCAGTGGCGGAGACAATATGAAAAATTAATATTTTGTAGACGAAAACTTTCTATATTCAAGAGTATTATCGTCCTTTCGACAGTGCAGCGTCCTCTCCCGAACAGTAAGACATCTCTCCGAAAGGGTTATCTTAGTTATGACACTAAATTTCATTTGATTGTGAAACTCCAATTCTGGAGATCTGGGGAGTATGGAGTACCTCTTCTTACCATTACTCCCAGGTTAACTCTGACTCACTATGTCAGTACCTATTAAGGTCTCATATGTGGATCAAATAGATCTATTTGAAATTATTCCTATTTGATAGAACTGTTGCAAAAAAAACCCTTAAGTATAACATAACGCAAGACAAAATGAAGTGCCTTTATAATCAATCAATGAACTAATTATGCCATCTATGTCTGTTCTAATTTCTGAGGATGTCATCATCATATCGTGCTGCCAGCTCGGATCTCCCTGACCCCCTCTCGCCACCCATCTCTATCGTCCATCGCTCCCGGGGGGTCTTCAATGCTATATCCTATATCAGCACAGAACTGTTGTATATAGGTTCTAGATGGTCGTCCGACCTTTGCTCGTCCATGTGAAGGGGTCCACAGGAGTATGTCGCCTATGAGCTCATCCTTACTTCTCCATGTACCGCATGTCTGTTTCGTCTAATTGGATAGGTTTCGTGATAGGTGGTAGGTGGCCTAATAGCTGCTATTTTGTAGGGTGTTGCCTCCAGAACTTGTTCAATATTGCTCACTGCATTCTTGTGTAATTGCCGTCAAGCTTTTTCTCCATACGTTTACTTAGCGCCCACGTAGTGCATCCATATAGCAGCATCGACATGACTGCTGCTTGAAAAAAACTGCGTTTTATCTTATCGGTCAGGTCAGACATCCATATGACCGATAGCCTATCGTAGATGCCCCTGCCTTTGCTAGTCACGTGTTGGTGTCTCTCTCGGTTGATGAGACATTCCTTTCTGGGTAGGTGTACATGTCTACTAGTTTCAGAGAGCTACTGTTTAATGTAGAGATGTCGCTTCTTTGATTAAAGCATATATATTCCGTCTTGTTTGCGTTGACATGGAGGTCTATGCCAGCTGCTCGTTCCAGACTATGTAGCAGTGTTTCAGCTTAGGCAGATGTATTTACTACAAGGGCTATGTCATCGGCGTAGTCCGCGTCTATAATTGTATGTGCGGGGGTATCTCCTGCTTCTTTCCTTTGTCAGCTTATAACCATTGTCTTTCATTTTATCAATAGATGTTCTAAGCACGTAGTCTAGGCAGATGATTAACAGGTATGAGGTTAATCTGTCTCCTTGCAGCACACCTGCTACAATGTCGAAGTAGTCCGTGTCTCCATCTGTATTTTTATTTAGCGTCATTATGGCTGCGACGGTTTCTTTGGGTAGGCTGTAAAATGTAAATATAACCTATTTCTTTCAGAGTAAATAATATTAATTAGCTATTCCGATTTGATAAAAATAGGCGGTGATATTAATTGTAATTGGTGCACACGGAAAAATCCACAAAGGCTTGGTTACGGGACATGAAGACTTGGAAATCAGAGGACAACTGGAGGTCACCTAGACTACCGTATTATCAAGATCTGTCACAATACTGAGAAGAGTCCTGGAGACTTGGTGTTGTTCGGTTGTTTGGGTTTTATGACATATCAACCTTTGTAGGTTATTTAATGCCAGATCCTCTTTATACATATATATTAAATATATAGGATTTGGTTTGGTTGGGTTTTATGGCATATCAACCATTGTAGGTTATTTAATGCCAAATCCTCTTTATACATATATATTAAATATATAGGATTTGGTTTGGTTGGGTTTTATGACATGTCAACTTTTGTAGGTTATTTAATGCCAAATCCTCTTTATACATATATATTAAATATATAGGATTTGGTTTGGTTGGGTTTTATGGCATATCAACCTTTGTAGGTTATTTAATGCCAATTCCTTTTTTATGAAAATAGTTCTATTTCATACAATTCGGTTTAACTGGAGTACACAGTTTAATTGTCAAAGTAAATATACCAATAGTGATGACTAAAAGAAAAAAAGGGGAAGACCTGGAAGCATAATGGATAAGAAGTTGGACTGTGACATCGTAGTAAGAGTGTTCTAACGCAGGTCGTGCTATTACGTTCACTTTCGGACTAATACTCTAGGAAAAAGTATAAACCCCCGCATTCCCTTTCTATGGGTTAAATAGTACCACTACCGTCTTTCTACAAGGTTAGATTTGGCATTAAATAATCCAAGAAGGTTGATATGCCATAAAACAACGAAGCTAAACCAATATGCTGATATAACAACTATAACTGGACAGATGGTGTACGTTTCTCCATACTTGCTAATTAGAAAGATTTTATGCAATCAGAAAGCTATGATACTCCAAACCACTACTGTTCTTCTAAAAAGATGCCTTTGAAATTAAATAACCCAAGAAAGTTAATATGCCATTAAACAAAACAAAAAAAAAAACTATTCGAAAAAATATTGTTTTATGACTGAAAAATTTCTTCTATTAAATGGTAATAATCATGTTCACTGTATCTATGGTCGTCTTTGTGGAAATGAATAGCAGCTATACATTTCACCGCACCACTGGTATTATAATTTGTCCTCAATTACCTGGCGCATCCTGCGTAAAGGTTTGAGTCAGTGAGTCAGATCGATATATCAATAAAAAAAACACGACAGAGGAAGGAACAGAAATCATGGCACCATGACCTTTATTCAGAGAGAGAGAGAGAGAGAGAGAGAGAGAGAGAGAGAGAGAGAGAGTGGAAAAATCAATAATGCGATTTTTAAAATTGACACCATACTCACTGTCGAAGGACCATTTTTAGTTGTTTAAAAGAAGTTACATGTTCAGAACCATGGCTAGTCTCCCACTTCCGAACTCCCAAGCCAAAGGTGCACACTGCCGAGTGGGGCACAAAACAATTATGCAGTTAAATAATTTGTGAATGTTTGGTTTGGATTATTTATCGGCATATCAATACCTTATGGGTTATGTACATAATATTAATTTACTATTCTGATTTGATAATAATAGGCGGTGATAGTAATTGTAATTGGTGCACACGGAACAATCCCTAAAGGCTTAGTTACAGGACATGAAGACTTGGAAATCAGAGGACAACTGGAGACCACCCAGACTACAGTTTTATTAAGATCTGTCACAATACTGAGGAGAGTCCTGGAGACTTGATGTTGGTTGGTTGTTTGGGGTTTTATGGCATATCTACCTTTGTAGGTTATTTTACGCCAAATCCATTTTTAATCAAATAGTTCTTTTTCAAATAATTCGGTTTAGCAGGAGTACACAGTTTAATTGTCAAAAACGTTTCTATTTCTAGCTATTCAGTTTAGTCAAACGGTTCTAATCCAGCTTATTCAGTTAAGTATAGGTACAGATTTTGTTTACACACAGTTAAATTTCAAAACAGTTCTATATTAAATAATTCAGTTTAGCGTAAGTAAAATTTCAATGCCAAAAACAGGTCCATTTCAAACCATTTAGTTTAGCATAAGCACGCAATTTAAATGTAAGTACACAGTTTAATTGTCTAAAACGTTCCTATTTCAAGCTATTCAATTTAGACAAACATTTCTAATTCAAGCAATTCAGTTTAGCATAAGTATGCAGTTAGTTCTATTCAACCCATAGACAGGGCCCTATCAGGTTCTACCATTCCAGGCCAGAGTGGACCTGGGAAGGAAAGCAATAAAAGAGTACCCCGCATTCCCTAAAACTCCAGCATCACTGGAACTTCACCATCAGATTGTTTAGTGTCATATCCAGGACACTCGTTGGGGGTGCAGTTATCCCATCTGCAGAGGTGCAGTCGGTGTATTCTACAGCCTCAGCAGACTGGGCAACTGGAGACTTGAGGACACTTGCTGTCACTTAAATTCCTGTGAAAGACCATCACCTAACGCTGCTCTGAAAACTCTCAAAGAATGAAATAATAACACAAAACAACGACATTAAGTTAGTTTGGTAAGTAAGCATAGACAAATCTATATTTACAGTTTGGGTTACTTTGTTTAATGGCATATCAACCCTTGTAGGTTATTTAATGTCAAAACTATTCTTCTAGAAGAACAGTTGTGGTACTATTTAACCCCTAGCTGGGAGGATAAGGGGCTTCATGCCTTTTCCCAAAGGTATTTGTCCGAAAGTGAACGTAATAGCCTGACTGGAGTTCGAACTCGGTTTAATACAGTTCCGCAGTCCATCGCTTTAACCATTACCCCCCCCCAACGTCATAAGGACTCACGATGTTAAAACGAAAATTGATACAACACATCAGAATTGCAAATGTTGGTTTAGTAGAGACAGAGAATTGTATGCATCTCATTTTCGATGACAGATTCTGGTTTGTACATTTTGCATTTGATTGTTTGGCCGTATTTTAATCTTTAGCACAATTTTTGGTTGATCGCACTCCCCACCAAACAGCATATATTTTTACACTAGTTTTTTTTTTGTTAATTTGCTGCATTCCCTTATTATGTGATTAATCGCCTCATCTCTGCCACCACATAATCAACTTTGCCCAGTCGGCTGGAACTGCAGAATACACCGACTGCTTTTCTGCAGAGGGGTTAGACTCCCTACCCCGGCCAACGAGTGTCCTGGATATATGACACTAAACACTCTGATGGTGAGGTTCCAGTAGTACTGGAGCTTTGACGAATATTGAGTACTCCTTCATTGCCATTGCTCCCAGATTCACTCTGGCTCGGATTGTTAGCATCTGATAGGGTCCTATCTTTGGGTTGACTAGAATTAAACTACGTACTTATGCTTAAATGAATTGCTTCAAATAGAACTGTTTTGAAATTTAAAATGCGTACTTATGCTAAACTGAATAGTTTAAATAGAACTGGTTTCTGAGCTAAATTAAAAAGTCTGAAATAGAACTGTGTTTGACATTAAAACTGTACTTACGCTAAACTGAATTGTTTGAAATAAAATTGTTTATTTGTATAAAAATGGATTTGGCATTAAATAACCTACTTAGGTTGATATGCCATAAAACCCAAACAAACTAACAAACTAACATGATCAACTTTTGCTATTCCGTTCCGCACTATAAATTTTTGCTTTAATATCATTGGTCTCTATACCGTTATAATAATTATTATTAAATCAGAATAATCCCTTAACAATACTACTGTGTCAGTATTATCAATTTTAATCTCTTGCATAATTCCCAGTGGATTACCTATCCCATTTAGTGGCGCTGAGTTTTACACTTTTGTGTTAATTTGCTGTATTCGATTATTATGTGATTAACCGTTTAATCTCTGTCTCAATATAATCGACACTTGCAATGATTTTGCCAATATGATTGGTTTATTAGTATTCAGTACCTTTTGGTTTATAATGCCAAATACAAGCATTTAGATTCTGTCATTTCTGAGATATCATTTTTAACTGGTTCACAAAGCTGCTGAAGGTGCCCGCAGAATTCAGAAAGTGGAAGAAAATGAAGCGTATTGTCCAGAACTGATTTAAGCGTTCTCATGGGGGATGACTAGTCGCTTAAAATAAAGACCAGAATTGGAGCTCTATCAGCGGTTGATTTCAAACGCCCTACAGGGTAGACATGGAATATCGGCAATCTGTTTTGATTGTCTAAATATTCCTTTAGAAATGATGAAATCCTTATCTGCTAATTATGAGAGTAGATTTACCGATAATTTATTTAAAATCACGAGATCAAAGATTTTTGGAACACTCAGTTTTCACTAACTGAAAAGAACGCACAAATAAAAGAAGTGTTGGGTAAGTAAAATGGTAATTCCTGTCTATGGAGTGAGTGATGGAGAGGCTCTCTGCAATTGGATATACTAATCACGTGATGAGCCCAGAAGTCTTGGCGCAAAAATCCCAAATCCAGTCAGACAGATTCCACCAGACGTTCCATGAGACAGGGACGTTAAAAGTTCTCAGAAAAGACAACCCTAAGATACCAGATATCTTCTTCAGCGTGCCGGTAAGTCCCTCAAACTCAACTTTATACACAGGGAGAACTGTATATTGTTATTAATTGTTTTACGTGTTGAATAATAAATTGTTAGAATTAAACGAATTAGCCTTAGAATAAACTCAAAACTAACACAATAGAAGTACTAAATTCGATTGTACATAATACCAACATTTTTTTCTCCCAAATTCCACCAGAATAATCATTACTAAAAACATTTTCTTTAGTTGTCTCCTTTGCGTGTCTTGTCCAGCCCTTTTCATCTGCATCGCCGTAGTCACACACTTCAGTTTTAAACGCTGAGAACCAGTAAATCGGCCAATCAACAAATCTCCTCAGTCGAGCTTCAGATTAGACTCGCCGAGAGGTTCTAGTTGTTATACAGGAAACATGTACTCGCGCGCAAGCGCATTCATACATACACACTCACGCACAAGTCCACATGGACGTGCAGGCACACACACTCACCCATACGCACAATCCACCCATAGGATTTGGAGAGTGTGATTTTATAGTGAACAGATAAAGTCCTGTATTTCTTTTTAGTTATCGGGATAAAACACCTTAATTTTGACAATGTATATTTTTGTTTTCCAATATGTCTTAAAATTCGCTTGACCATCTAACAATTTTTATTACATTCTCCTAAACTATGAAGGTTACCTCAGCTATCCTAATACCGCTAAAATTCTCATCATATTTGCATATGTGTATATATATATGTGTGTGTGTATGTGTGTGAGTGTGTATATATATATATATATATATATGTATATATACAAACATATACGAGGATCATTAAATAATTTCCATATTTTTTTGTATGGGCACTTTTATTGATAGTACACATGAAACTCTAGTCCACTTCGAAGTAATCTCCTCCGGCTGCAAAGCATTTGTACCGTTCCAACAACTTCTGGAAGGCCCCATGGAAGTCCTCTTGTGTGAGCACGTCAATGACCTTCGTCATAGCCTGTTTCATCTCCTCAATTGTCTCATAACGACAGCCTCTGAGCTTAGGGAATCAGCAAAAGTCACGGGGAGCAAGGTCTGGACTATAGGGAGGCTGAGGAACTGTCTTGATGCCCATCTTGGTCAAGTAGTCTGTGACAAGCATGGAGTTGTGGAGTGGTGCATTGTCCAGGAGGAAATGCCACTGACCCGATTTGAAGAGTGCTGGCCTCTTCCCAAGGAATCTCTTCCTCAACTCCCTTAAAACCTCAACATAGTAACCCTAACCCTTTGGCCAATCAAATCTTATTTATTGACTTCCTTACTCCTCCTACATCCCTCACAGACTCCCTGTCTCCTTTGAATCTCTTATGCTATTCAAAAACTGATGCTCGATTCATGCAAGATTCTCCAAAAGTAGTCTGAAGCATTCCATACGTTTCTGTGGCATTTTTTTACAAGTTTAAACCAGAATTTTATTGCATGTCGTTCTTCTAAAGTGTCAGATTGCATTTTTGAAATTCACCAGCTGTGACAATCAGGCTTTAGCAAGGTGTATTCCAATTGCTGCTGTAGCTGTTCATTTGAACCTGAAATCATAAAAGCTGGTTAGTCATTTCATAAGGTGTATAAAAATAACGTACTGAAGAGTCTACGACAATTTTAAATACCCATACGAAAAAAATCTGGAATCTTATCGTATGCACCTAGTACCATTTGTTCATATGGTTGAATTAAAAGTTGTGGCACAAATTATTATTATTATTATTATTTTGAGAGTTATTGACACCAGCCGATGGTTTCTCACAGGAGTTTAAGTGATAGCAAGTCTCCCTAAGTCCCCAGGACAGCTCCTGCTGATTGCAAAAATAAAGCAAGTAAAAGTAAAGTTGGCAACCGTAGTCAAGAGCGACCAGAAGGCCCCCACTTCAATAGCTTCTACACTGAGGTTTAGAGGGGGGCGTAACTCTTATCCCTGGATTGCGCCACTATACCCTTTATACGTACCTTATATTGCTGAGTGTTAAGAAAGGAGGTATTAAGTACCATTTTTAAAGTCTTTGGTATGACGTGACCTGGGATTGAACCCAGGTCTCCCAATAGTGGCATGTAAATAATCGGAAATAGTTTCTGCTTTTTCAAGTAAATGGTTTGACCTTATATATATATATATATATATATATATATATATATAAGTTTAAAATACATCATATATCTGTGAACATTATATATATACACATACATATATGTATATTCATATACATATATAAGGGTCAGCAGCTATGTGAGGATACAGGTTGTTGTCCTGAAGACCTACCTAGGGCGATGAACGATAGGGAGGAGTGGCGAGAGAGGGTCAGGGATATCCGTGCTGCCAGCACGATATGATGATGATGATATATATATATATATATATATATATATATATATATATAAATATATATATGTATATTTAGGCAGCATTTCTTCGTTAATGCAAATTTCATTAAACATTTTATGTCTACATATTTTCTTTTGGATCCGTTCGAATTCCCGTATTACTTTTATTGTATTCTGGGGGAATTGATTTATGTATTGTCCATAGTTGCATGTATCCCTAGTACCAAAATACATTATATATATATATATATATATATATATATATATATATATATATATATATATATAATGTATTTTGGTTTATTTATAAATGAAGAGTGCTCTGAATCAGGGATAGAGTATATCAATATATATATGTATATATATATATATATATATATGTGTGTGTGTGTGTGTGTGTGTGTACGTTAGCATAGCATAAACACATTGTCAACGGCGTTTGGTGACTGTGTTTATGCTATCTTAACTCAGTTATATATATATATATATATATCATCATCATCATCATCATCCACAGAGAGATTGTTTCGTTGTATCACAATTCTTTAGTGTGACCAGACGTGCGAGATATTTCATGCTGGGATCAAAATCCGGCTGATTTTAAACCAGTTATAATACAATGAAAACCCAGCAAAACAGCATATCATTGCTTGATTTTTATGAGAGCTGTACATTCAAAATAGTCTAACTTGGAAGTTAATTTCCATTTCAATTTGTAACTGAACAATAATATTATGGGCTCTTTGTTCTTATAACATGTAAATTTTGATAATCAAAATATTCAATATTGGAGGAGGTGTCCTCGTAGCGTAGCGGCTAACATACTAGGCTCTAATCCCGGAGTGAATGAGTTCGGACTCTGGTTTGCTATTACACTCACTTTCGGACTAAAAGAATATAAACTCCAATATGAAGTCCACAGGTTAAATAGTATCACTAATATTCTTCAACAGGGTGGCTTTGGTGCTCGTGGTGTAATGGTTATCGTCGTAGGAAATGGACACGGCAACACGCGTTCAAATCCTGGACCAGGCTAATTGTATTTCACATAGCACTAATACCCTTGGGAAAAGTATGAATCCAATTATTCTCCCTCCAGCTAAGGGTAAATAGTAGGGCAGATTAGGTTCTTCAGCCTTGGTGAGGTAACTAGTCTAGGAGAAGGAAAACTCTGAATTTAAACCTGTTAAACTCCGCTTAAAAATTGACCTTGTGTCATATCCTGCCCGACCGGAGGGGTTGGTAAATATGAACAGGGGTGGCTTTGGTATTAAATAACCCATGAAAGTCGGTATGCAATTAAACAAAGAAACCGAAACCATAATTAGAATTTTTCACTCTTTCCAAAAAAAAAAAAAAAAAGATTAAGAAAATAGAATGATCCGTAACGGCTGTTGTAAGGAAAACCCAACAAGTTCCCTGATCGTATAAACAAGATTTCGTGCAATATTTCGTATGTTATTTTTCGGACTGTTGTCCTCAACTTTATTCTTATTATTTGTAACACAACGTTTCAGCCGCTATATCCTCCAACTTTCTTCAGGTGTTCTTTGTTTATCTGGGTATAGAAATGATTTAACCCGTGAAATCCTTTTTAGTCAAGAAATATGAAGATGTTATTCAAATAATGACGTCATTGTTTTTCACGCCAATCAATCCGAAAAGCATCACGAGAAGCTTTTCGAGAAGCGTCATGAAATGAATTCGAAACGTAAAATTCAGGGGCATCAGATACTGAGAAACACAAAGGATACTCGAAGGCCGGAGGATACAGCGGCCGAAACATTATGTTACAACTAACAACAATAAAGATGAGAACAACAGTCCGAAAAAATAACACACAAAATTTGGCACATCAAACCTCACCTCAGAAATTCAGACAGAGTTTTAGTTATGAGTCTGAAAAATCTATTTAGTAGGTATTTGTAAATTTTTATTTTTCTAAGATATCACTTGCATGTTTTTTGTTGTTCTTTTTTTTTTTCGATTATCTTTCCGCTTTTCATATTAAATCAAACATTAGAGCAGTGTTCCTCAACGGTGTCCGGATTCTGAGGTACGAGGTTCTGGGGTCGGGGGTTCTGGGGTTGGGGGTTCTGGGGTCGGGGGTTCACAGTAAATATGTGTATCATCATCGGGCAAGTATAGATAAGCGAAGGCCAACACACTGTGCTGTCAAATTTGATTAAGTTGAGGTTAACAGTATGTGCACATAGCTACCGTATGCGCTATCTGGTTGTGCAAGATGTTGGGCAGCTTAGGGTTCCTGGGTCAAATTTTCAAAATCTTGTAGAATGTTTATGATGCGTGCTTTGTATAATGGTTATCGTCGTTGGAAGTTGGATAGACGACCCGACATCAAAATCCTCGACGAGGGTGTTTGCATTTCACTTCTTGCGTATGCACTTTGGAAATTCTGCCTTTCATCTTTTTTTCCCTAACTATAGTTTAATGATAGGGAAGTCTGGATTCTTTAGCCTTGGTTAAACAACAAGTTTAGGAAAAGGACAACTTTCAGTTTAAACAAAAATTGACCGCTTGTTGTGACGGAGGAGCTGGTTAAATTCATACGTCCTTGTATATAAAAAACGGGAACGTTTTAGATTCTGAATTTTGTCCGGTACTTTTTCCAATTTTAACCATTGTACTCTGCGGCCTTCTCAAAATGCTTTCATGAAAGGAAGGAGTAATATCAACAAATAAAACCTTTGATGATGTGTCGCATCCTGTTCCGAGTGGAAATGTTTGGTAAATACATACAACTACTTAGCTTACACACACAAGATCCGTACCAAAAATTATGACACTACAAGTGTTTTTCAACAGGGCTGTTATCGACCCCTAAGAGGTGTTAGGAATTATGAGGGAGCTGTCACTTACATTAGGTTTGGTTTGGTTTGGTTGGGCTGGGTTTTATAGCATATCAACCATTGTAGGTTATTTAAAGCCAAATCCTATTTATACTTATATATCGAATATATATGATTTGGTTTGGTTGGGTTTTATGGCATATCAACCATTGTAGGTTATTTAAAGCCAAATCCTATTTATACTTATATATCGAATATATATAATTTGGTTTGGTTGGGTTTTATGGCATATCAACCATTGTAGGTTATTTAATGCCAAATCCTCTTTATACATATATATTGAATATATATGATTTGGTTTGGTTGGGTTTTATGACGTATCAACCATTGTAGGTTATTTAATGTTAAATCTTCTTTATTCATATATATCAAATATATATGATTTGGTTTGGTTGAGTTTTATGGCATATCAACCATTGTATGTTATTAAAAGCCAAATCCTCTTTATACATATATATTGAATATATATGATTCGGTTTGTTTGGGTTTTATGTAATATCAACCATTGTAGGTTATTTAAAGCCAAATCCTATTTATTCATATATATTGAATATATATGATTTGGTTTGGTTAGGTTTTATCTTATATTAACCATCGTTGGTTATTTAAAACCAAATCCTCTTTAAATATAAATATTAAATATATATGATTTGTAAACACACTTTGTTAATAACATTTCTAAACTTGCCTGAACTTTTTTTGCCCACTGTTAAATGGTTTCAAATATTTCTGATACGGATAATTCGATTTACTCTTAATAATTTTTTTGAAAAACTTTTAAATGGTTCTAAGTATTGTAATGTAACACTTACGTCAGCCATTGTTTGAACGTAAAACTTATATTAAATATAAATGATTTGTTGATGACATTTTTTTCAGTGTGTGTGGTGTAATGGTTAAAACGCTGGACAGCAGAATCGTAATAAGCGAGTTCGAACTCCTGTCGTGCTACTACGTTGAGTTTCGGACAAATTCCCTTGCTGTGGGTTAGATAATACCGCTATTGTTCTTCTTGAATTATGGCTTTCGCATTAAATAACCTACGATGGTTGATATGCCATTAAACAAAGAAAACAAACCAAAAGGAAGATAACACTTTTAATGAGCCTGATCTTGTTTTGTTTTGTTTTGTTTTTTCATCTTTTTGCACCAAGTTGAATACTTTCAAGTAACAATTTAACGTTATTTTTATCATTAAGCGTTTTCGGACTATTGTCTTCATCTTTATTGTTATATCCACAACGTTTCAGCCGATATGTCCTCCAGCCTTCTTCAGGTGTTTGTCGAACTCGGGAACCATCACGGAACTTCGAACTACACCCTTTATTGAATCCACAGGGGTTCTGATTCCGTTAGCCATAGCCGGGTACAAGGGTTAAGTATTCCGGTATTGTCACTCGCCTGTAGTCAGGATTGAGCCTTCAACCTCCAGATGATTGTCTCCTTAGAAGCTTAGGGAACCAACGCTTATAACCATTACGCCATGTGACCGGCTGTAAGAATTTAACGTTAGTCATTTGTTTGCACACATTTAAAAGTCAAATGGTCCTATTTGACCCATAAATAGGATCCTATCCGTTGCAACCA
Source organism: Sepioteuthis lessoniana (assembly GCA_963585895.1). Lineage (NCBI taxonomy): Eukaryota > Metazoa > Mollusca > Cephalopoda > Myopsida > Loliginidae > Sepioteuthis > Sepioteuthis lessoniana. Next base: position 180,176 of record CAUZXS010002489.1, on the reverse strand, counting down.
CACCTGGTTTGAGGGGTTATCCAGGATACTCGTTTGGGGTAGGGGTTTTATTCTTCTGCTGAGATGCAGTCGGTGTATTTTACTGCCCTAGATAACTGGACTGACTTACTTTAGCATGGACTGCTATGGACAGGTGAATGACCATATGGAAATCTTACCTCTCTGATAAAATAAAA